>QUWT01000695.1:0-22363 GCA_004329165.1 Spatholobus suberectus | reverse complement strand
TGCCGGATTCTCTATATCCTTCATGTATGGAAAGACATTTAAAGTGACATTAATTCAATGTGCAAAACAATATGTCACTTTAAAAGGACAACCGTTAAAATGGTATTAAAATTATAACCTATCTATGTATGCATGAAATTCAATGATGAAAATAAGATTTTTTTATAATATATTACCATTCCCATACCAACTCAATCAAGTAATTTACTAACTCATACATAATGTAAATTTTACTACTTAAATATCATTAAAGTTCCGGATTCTCTATATCCTTCATGTATGGAATGATATTTAATCTGCAAAACCTGTTGGCACTTTCAAACAAATCAGAATACCATCAACAAAGGCTTACTGTGAAATCACACCACTCATATATCAAATTGGCTCTATATAGAGAGATTGTTGGTGACAATAGGAACCACAACAAGAAACTATTCTCAGTTTTCTTTTTCTTTCTCCCTTTCTCTTTTCTGGTCACCATGCCCAGGAAAAAGGTGAAACTCGCATTCATAGCCAATGATTCAGCAAGAAAGGCAGCATACAGGAAAAGAAAGAAGGGAATGCTGAAGAAGAGGAGGAAACTCAGCACCCTTGTGGCGTTGAAACATGTGCTATAGTTTATAGCCCCGATGATCCTGAGCCAGAGGTTTGGCCATCTGAATGGGTGTCCAAAATGTGCTAGGAAAGTTCAGGACTATGCCTGAATTTGAGCAGAGCAAGAAGATGGCGAACCAAGAGAGTTTCGTAGGACAAATGATCGCAAAGGGTAAGGAGCGGATGAAGAAACTTGTGAAGGACAATAGAGAGAAGGAGATGACCATGTTCATGCTTCAGTGCCTTAATGAAGGGAGGGTTCTGCCTGATAATAACATGACCGCATCTGATTTGAATGATCTTTCATCGATCATTGAACAGAACGTGAAGGACATTAGTAGAAGGTTGGAAACGCTGAATGTTAATGAGATGACACCATACCGACCCCAGATGCAAATGACGTTGCTGAATGATGGTCATGGGTTGGATATGACTGATAACCCCATGCAAAGACAGCGGTTTATGGATTTGCTTAATGATAATGGGGATGAGGCAATAATGCCTCCATTTGAAGATGCTAACCTCCAACTCCAAACTGGCTTTTGGCCTAACCTGTTGCCTTGAAAAAAGCATGTGCTTGTTAACATTCCTTTGGGATCATGTTTCGGTTCAATTGTCTATGATTTGGTTTTTTACTCTCCTTGTGTGTCAATGTGAAGACAACGGCAAGTCATTACTGTCTAGTCTTCACATGTTATTTTCGTACGTGCAAATAAGTCATCATGTGGCTTTGGTTTCACATGATTTTTTCCTACTTCAGAACTTAGTTTATCATTATTGTTTAAGAGTGTTTGGCTAGCTTCTCAAGATGTACTGGTTAATTAGTTGAATAAATAAAGTCTTTTGGTGTGTGGTTATACCTTATATTGTGGTACCCATATCAAATGTTTTTTCTGTCATTACGGATTTTTCTATCGTAAGAGACTTAAAAGATTTTTTTTCTTGATTTTTTTTTTTTTTGTATATTTTTTGATTGATTTATCAACTTATGAGATAATAAAAAGGCTTTATTTAAATCGATAGTCGCAGTTCTGATGGCTTTGCAGTTATCAAAAATTAAAAAAGTTACAATAAATGGAGCTAATGCAGTTACAAATATTTCTAGTATTATGATATTGTGGTGAGATTTTAATTGCGGGCCACAGTTTATAGAACCTTCATATATAATACATGAGAGATTTAATTCGTGTGTGGACCTACCAAAAAGACTATGTGTGTGGTGCCGTTTATGCAACACATCTGCTGCCGATATGTTCGCTATAATATGTCTGTCATGCTCCAAGTGGTGCAATCCATGCACTAAAATTAGATTAGTTAAATGGCATTCATAAAAAACAAATAGTACCTGTCTTTTTTCATTCAATAAGACTAGTTTAGTTTAGTTGTGTAATTGTGTTATATAACTGTTAAAGTTTGGATTTGGGCTAACTGAATTTTAAAAGCTAGGCTCATGAGATAAGGGTTGCTTTTGATGAGTCACTATATTTGAAGATTGAAAAAAATTTAATTAGAGAAGTTTAATCAATTGAATACCAATAAGGTGTACATAAAAGCCTCAATGCAAAATAATGTGACGGTAAAAATCAATGTATATGGTTGACAGAACTTAGTTTTCATTTCAAGAGAAGAATTGAATTAGAAAATGATCCTGTTAGTACTCAAACTTTATTCGTCAAACTATATAAAGAAGGGGATAATCAAATATGATGAAAAATCTTTTAAGTTACAAACTTCTATATTTTTATTTTATATATATATAGGGAGCGTATACTATAAGAATGACCTTCTTATATGAGAATGAGAATGATCAATTTCAATTGTTAGATTAAAATAGAAGACATAAATTAAAAGATTCATTTAAAGCCCTAAACCCTAAAACTCATTTAAAACCACAACTATCATTGTGTTGCCACCACCACCACTGTCGTCTCCACCACCACCGCCGTCATCGCTACTACCGCTGCCATAAGTGGTAGCGGTGGGGGTGGCGATAGCAATGGTGGTATGGGGATAGTTGTGGTTTTAAATGGAGACCACCATGATCGTTGTTGTTGCCACCATCGTCCCCACCACAACCATCAGCGGTGTTAATGGGGGCAACGACAACGACAGTGGTGGTAGCGAAACATAATGGCGGTCTTACTTAAAACTTATAACCACCATTGTTGGCAACAGCGGTGATGGGGTGACGACGATAATGGAGGTGGTAACAACGATGGTGGTATTGTTGGTTTTAAATGAGTTTAGGGTTTTAAATGAGTCTTTTAATCTAAACAATTGAGATTGACCATTTTCATTCTCATATAAGAGTCATTCTCATAATATACGCTCCTTATATATATACTATATACATAATATTACCATCATAGAAAAGGGCCTTCTCACTCAAACTCCTCAAATATAAATCTCAAAATTTAATATAGCCAAATTGGACTTCTGCATACTCCAAATCCCCTCTGATTCATACCTCATAAATTTACCATCTTCCATTATTATCATCGGGTGTTTCTCATTGTTATCCTCTATTATGCCATTGGATGAAACCAATCAGCCCACACATAATCTAACGCCTCTCACATGCCACCGCAACAGGGAAAGAAATCACAAGAATCCACATCCAATTATACATCACAAATTTAGAATCCCACAAGCAATGTCCCTCTCTACATCATCATTAATTACCTACTCATGCAAATATAGGATGATCCAACTCCTCTAAAACCATCACAATGTCTACTTTCATGCAAAAATACAGTGCAACCACCACCATACACAGAACAGTACAGAACAACGCATTTCCATCCGCAAGTTAGATTCGCAGTTCAATAGAACAATTTGCACTAGAAAAATCAACACAAATCACAGAAAATTCAAAATGAGATGCGACTAACTGCATTCAAAGAAGACATACGTACTACAATTCTAACCAAGAATATTTGGAAATAAGGCCTATAGCCATCATAGTGAATTTCGCATCATATAGCCAAATAGAGCACCACAAAATATCAATGTATGCATACTACGTACACTTCTTCCATTCATCACAACTCATGTATATGTGGCACTCAAGACTCAATCCACTCAATTTAGGTGTTGCATGTAAACACCCCTACTTTTGCCTATTGAATTATTTTTCTAATTATTCTGTATTATTTCAAGATAACCATATGGGAATTTTAAAAATTTGACCCCTACGATTACGTTCGTATTAGTTAGTAGTACTTAGTTTATATTTTAAATAATTTTTGGGGAACAAAGCCCAAACAATTTGTAAAAATGGCCATTTTTGTTCTAAAAAGTCAGATAACAAAATCAATAGACAAAAATAGTTAGAAGTGTTTACAAAATATTTTCAAGTCATCAATATACTTAGAATATTAATAATAATTTTATAATTTTTCAAGATTTATTGAGATAATTTTTGTAAAGTGGCAAAAATACCCCTAGTTGACTGCAAGTGCGAGACCAACCAGATTTTTTGACCTCGAAATATTTGAATATTTTATACAAGTATATTTTAACTATAAAAATTTTATTTTAGAAGAAAAATAATAAAAATATAACACTCTATTTCAATTTTTTAATTGTTTTTCTAATATTTGACAATTTAATTCTGAAAATCGAGAAGAAGAATTTCAAAATTTTGATACCTACCATTACACTCAAAAATCAAGAACTATTTAATCGTTATTTTTAATAATTTTTCAAGCTGGAGCCCAAAGAAATTAGAAATGATAATTTTGCCCTTGTTTTTCAACATTAAGGGCTAACATGAGAAAAAGATTTAATTGACATTAAAATATCAATTTGGCTTGGAATCATATTATATATATTAAAATATAATTTTTAGAAATTTTTTGGAATTCCTGTGTAAAATGACCAAATGCCGATAGCATCCTATAAGCCTAACCAATATTGGTTTTACATTCAGAAATGATGAAAACAGTTAATCATAGGTTTATTTAAGTTCAAATATTTAATTTAGAATTTTTCATAAAAAATTTGATATTTATTGAATTAAATGGAATTTTTATAATTTGTCTAGCTTAAAAATACAAAATAAATACATATAATTTGAAATAAATTGATCACAATTAAAATTAATTATTAAAAATTTATTTTTGACGTAAAATGATGTATTTGTCTAGTTTCACATTAAGATTATTATTTTGATATTAAAAGCTAATTTTTTAAGTTTAGGCAATTTTATCGGTACCAGTTAATTAATTACAAAAAAAAATTACATTGAGGAGCTTGAGGACAGCTCATATAGCACGTCCCAAACCTAGGGGGGCTAATTCACCACCTATTTTTCATATTTGTCTCCTAAATTAATTAAAAAAAATAAAAATAGGTTTTATTACATAATGAATAATGTCAAGCCCCTTTAATTTTTCTATAAATAGGCCTCAAAATTTCAAGTTTTCACACATTCTCACTCTCTAAAGCTAGCCAAAACTCAACTTAGAGAGTTTCCTCTCTAGAAATTTTCTTATTTTGTTTTATGTTACAATTTACTAGTTTTTAACTAATAAAATTTCTCCTTCCTAAAGCTTTACACCAACACTTTTATTTTCTTTCACCAACCACCTTAAAGGTAATGGCGGGAATGAGTTGTGTTATACGTTATTGTCAATTTGCATATGGTAGGAAGGGTTTTTATCCTAAACCAGTTTAGACATCAGCTTATTAATATTTATCATTACATTGTTATAATGTTTGATGTTCAACGTTAATTTTTGCTAAGTTGTTACTCTACTCAAATTTAGATTAAATAATAATGCTAAGTTGTTACTACTGTTCAAATTTAGATTATTAAATGTATTTTCTAGGTTATTATTGTGCCCAATTTTATAATTAAAATGCATTTATTAAGTAGTTATTATACTCAAATTTAGTAATTATTTTGTTATTAAATTGTTATTTTGCTAAATTTTAGTAATAATATTTTGATTATTAAGCCATTATTCTACTAAAATTTTGGTAGTTAAATGTGTGATTACCAAATTGTTATTCTGTTAAATTTGGTAAGTAGTTATATTGGCCAAATTTTGATGATCGCTAAATTATTATTATGCAATTTGCTGCAATGTAAGGGCATAAATGTTATTGGTGCTAAAATAAAATAAGACTAGGAAAACCTCTGTTTGAGAAGTGGGAATTTGATAAATTAGTGAGTAATGTAAAGGCAAAGTGACATTGAAGTGGCATGACACCCTACTAGGGGAAAGTATAGTTTGGTACAGCCGACGAATGAACGATAGGGACCCACTTACGAAGGTTTTGGGGTAGGCATCGAGTGGTGAAGGTCCCAATGGCTAGAGTAGTGCCCTCAAACTGGGATATTTACTTGACCAAACTCTATAATCCCGACAAGTACCTAGCATTCCAAGATTGGTATGAGAGTATACCTCTATAAATGAACGTCCTGACTATTATTTGTTCCTCATTAATGATGAGGACTATACAATGTGATGATGTTAAAGAGATATATGTACTCTCAATCACTTTTCAATTCTGTTCAAAACTATTACTTACCAATGGAGAGTATAGATCCATACCTAGTCAAAAGCAGTCTAGTATAGTATAACTTAGAATGAACCCTAGGTTCTCTTCTATTGTCAGTTGTGTTTTATCTTTGTCTTATGGTAGACTTCCTACTATACATGTAAAAGTGATTTTAGAACAAAATACCCCACTCCATTATTTTTCTTCTATGTATGACTGATCGTGATTACTGAAGACGACTTTATATGCCCCGTGATGTTAAGTACAAGTCAAATGATACTTTAACAGGCGAGGATTTGAAGACCTATATTATAGTATTTTTCTTTTTGTAGGAGGAATAAGGTAGATTGACATTGCTCTATATAGGATCTTTTATATACAGTTAACCTTTTTGTATTTTATGACTGTATGTATTACCAAATCATGATATAGTTTTACAACATATATATATATATATATATATATATATAGTCTTATCTTTCATCTTTTACTACTATTTTCAAATTCTCTTAAGATTGGAAATTTTCTATTATAAAAGCAAAAAAAATTACCCGCATTTTCAGTTACTTAAACTTAATAAGTAAATTAATACGAATTATATTTAATATAAATGGGTGTTACACTGCACAAGCATATTAAAACAGGGGTGTGGTCCTTCACATTTAGATTTACATCTAGACTCCATTTAACCAATCTTAAACCATAATACTTAAGCTATCCAACCCTGAAAAACCACATATAACATGCCTAAGAGAAAATATTGTTATAAATTTCATAAAATAGCTATTTGAGTGAAACCAATCAGGTTTGGTAGCTAAGACTCAAGGCTTTAAGATGGTAAAAGGACAAAATCAAATTCAATCCACATAATTTGCATAACAACTTTTACTAACAGGCATTTATAATCAAGTTTCAGCAACTTTCCATGTAAAACACACCATCATATCTCTAATTCAAGGATGTACTTCAACTTACTTAAATAACATATGGAGAACTATTTAATACAGATATAGATAGAGTATAAGCACAATTATCCATCCCTTTCACGCTTGTAACCAATCCCACGAATTACATAAGCCCACATAGACTCAAGGCTTCACACTCATCATTTACTTTCACCTTCACATCAACAACATATATAAATTAATTTTAAACACTTAACACTTGAGTAAAAGCACATAAATCATAAGGAATACTAAAATTCAAATCGAGCATTACAAATTGAAGAACACATAGCATTTATCTTCATGAACCACATGCATATAAAGCATACAAGACCAATTAATACTCTTTCAATAATTACACTAACTGCTCTAAGCTGAGACTTATAAAGACTATGGGAGATTAACAATAATTTTCTCCATATCCCCAACATAGATAGTTACACATATACCCACAAATTGATAACTCAAGAAGATTAACCACTTTCCAATTAGAATCACAACCATAAATGATCATGAGTTGTCACGACCTTCAATTGTGGCTTGTAGAGTAACTCTACCTTATAGTCTTGTGGACCCATAGGGGATTTACTTTAAATCTTTGGGTCATCCCTAAGCACACAATTTATAATGTACACACTTTTGAATCATCAAATCACACCCACAATGCAAAACAAAACAACCTCATAATTCACTCAAACGAAGCTATAAGTCATCAGAAGCGAAGTGCTCCTACTAACTCTCTATGCCTACTGTTTCATAGGGCTTTTTTATTCCCCCATACCTTGAGTTGGTGAGGGTTCCTTTGAAGACATCCTGGGCTCCTTTTGTGTTCTTGCTCTTTTGCTGCCAAATTTGTAATCGGTTGTAACTTTCTCCTTAGGGGTCCGATCAACGATTCAAGACTGCCAAAACGAAGAGGGTGATGAGTACTACGCAATAACTGGGTTGCATATAGGATCAAATCACTATGGGTTTCACATTCAAGCCCTAAACATGTGTCCATAAGAGAGAGAAAAAGGGGAAATGGTGTCAATTGAAAAAGCACTTCGATCATTGCGATCAAGAGACTGCAAGGATTAAACTTATTGGCTCATTTTAGTCAACAACCTCATTCGAAGCCCCTTCTTTCAAAAACAAAGAAGTGAAGATGAAAGGACAGTGAGAGATTTAGAGAGATAAGGGGCTTAATTATCGAGTCGAAGAGAAGTCGTAGGCTTGCTCATGGCTCGATAGATGAAGATCCACTAAACAAAATCTCAAGTTTGGACTTATAAGCTCCAAACTGAAACATGCATGGAAGAGAAGGGGAGATCTTATGTCCCGAGGCTAGGATAGCAAGTCGTGGTGCTCTCCTTTTGGTGGCTTTGGGTGGTGTTGCATAAGGAGAAAGCAAAACCGTGGTGTGGTGGGTGGGGGAGGTGATGCTCGTGGAGAAAGAAGCAAAAGTCGTGGTGTTGATGACTCTCTTGTGGGTGTCGAGAATGATAGACCACCATGGGTGGGTTGGAGGCACAAGAGAATGAAAGTTGGTTAGGAGATGAGTGGTGGCGTCGTGCTTGCGAGAAGAGCCAGGATGGCTTCGTGAGGGCTAAGGAATAAGATGGTTGAGGGAGTGGGGTGGCGATGTCATGTTTTAGAATTAAAGTGTGGAGGTGCCATGGTTTTTATAAAACCAGGGGGTGGCAAGTGTTTTTATGAAGCTAGCTTTAGGCGTAACATCTTCTTGATGAAGTTTGCACTCCTATACTAGTGTAGGAAAGTTGGCACGAGTCCATTTAGATGTTATAAGGTGTTGTTGTCTTATAGCAATGAAGGAAACGAACTTAAAATGTATAAGCACAATTCTAAGTTACAAGGGAATAGCTTTTAGGAGAAAATTTAGATAAATGATGATAATTAGAAATACTTATAGGATTATTGAGATCAAATAATAATCTCAATATAATTACTTAATATTTTTGAATGACTCATAGAGAACTTCAGAAGCATCAGGTTCTATTGTGGTAGTTAATGATAAAAGATCATTAGCTATAGTGATGGCGCAACTACCTAACTTGTATGTGTATGCATGCATGACGTTTTAAAAAAAAATTATAGCAACTCATATTTAAATAACTTAAGAAATATAATTTATTCATTTTGAGAAAGTCGTTATTTTCATAAATCTTCAATTAATAGCTATAATATTTAATTACATAAGATAATTTAGTAGGATAATTAATAGATTTGAAATAGCATATTTTAAATCAGTTAGACATTTGAAAGTCTCTTTATTTCAACCTTTTAAAACTAACTCTTGATTAATAAGTCCACATATGAAAATATAGCCATAATAAATGATAGTTTATATCACCATGTTTTTAATTTAACAAAGCATTTGTAATATAATTATCGTAATTATGAAACTCAATTTGATTAATATTAACCATCATAAGAAATATAATTTTAACTTATATCATTTTCTTTTATCCTTTAGAAGGATTTATATTGATATTCTTCTTAAACTTTTACATAAAGTTAACACAAATATTTATTAATTTTCTCAAAAGGATATATAGGAGGTAGTCAAACTTGTAGTAATATAAAAACACCAATCATGTATTTCTTGCAATATTGCCAATAAACCATATTGTGGTGAAAGATACTTTAACAAAGGCTTTAGTACATGTATATATATATAAACTAAACTTTTATCAGTAAGATATTATTTATAAAAATTAATATGGAAACTCTAAAATACATACATACATACATACATATATGTATGTAGGTATGTATGTATGAGGTCATGATGCCTATATGTGGTATACAAGGCCAAGGCAGTAGTAAGTATATGTCCCTAATCAAGGGCTCAAAATACCTAGATGAAGCTTTTCTCCTATTTCTAAAAACAAGATGTTACAACATAATAAATAAATAGTTAATAGATATTAATTTTAATGATAAATATAAAGCTGATTGAAAACAAATTTTTAAAATTTAAGTTAAATAAGAAGTTTTATTAAATACAATAAACTGTTAGCTTTATTAAATAACATATAATTAAATTATAAAAAACAGATTTATTAGTTAGATATTATTTATAAAAATAATATGGAAACTCTAAAATACATACATACATACATATCTACATATATATGTATGAGGTCATGCATTCCTATATGGCACTTGTGGTATACAAGGCCAAGCAGTAGGAAGTATAGGTCCCTAATCAAGGGCTCAAAAATACTTAGCTGAAGCTTTCTCCTATTGCTAAAAACAGGATGTTACAACATAAAAACATAAATAGTTAATAGATATTAATTTTTAAAAGCTGATTGAAAACAGATTTTAAATTTAAGTTAAATAAGAAAGTTTTATTAAATACAATAAAATTGGTAGCTTTTATAAAATAAACGTATAATTAAATTATAAAAACAGATTTATAAAGTTAAATTTGTTAAAGTTTTAGTAAAATAAGATTATAATAAAAACAATAGTAAAATATATTAATAAAAGAAAAATATATCAAATTCAATTTATAAAAATATATTGATTATGTTAATTATAGTAAAATCAGTTTATATAAATCTATTAATAGAAATGAATTTATAAATAAGATTATAAATTTAAATTAATTGTATTCAATTATAAATACAAATTTGATTAACTTGATGACAACAGATTTATGATATAAATCTGCTTAGTATTTAAATTAGATTTCTATAAAATAGAAAATTAAAATTTAAGTTTATTAGGTTTATTAATAACCAATTTTATAAATTGTTAATATTTTAATTTCTTAATTTTAATTGAAACAGATAAATTTAATCTGTTACAAAATTGTTTTATAATAAAATGAAATGATAATCTATTCTATAGATATGTAGATAATTTTATAAAATGCTTTCTATAAATATTTTTATTTGGTTACATAAACTAACTAATATAAATTTTTAATTTCTAGGTTTATATATATATATATATAATTGAAATCTTAAATTTTAATAGTAAATTGAAAATTATATATCACTCAAAATAATAATTATGAATATTTAATTTAAAATAATTATTGACGTATAATGTAAAGTAATGATGTTAGGATAAATCGTACCTTGATGTTAGGTATCGGTAGTAATGATGGGACGTAGTCGACACTCTGCCAGATTTTCCAAAGAGACAATTTAGGGTTTCTGATGTCTAAGTTGAGATAAGGTGTGTAAAAGTCATGCATATGGTTAAGTTGTGATTAAGATTGAGAAGTTATAGTTGATACATTGTAGGACGAAAGACAGGGACTATTATTAGGTCTAGAGGGTATGGTATCGAATTATGAGAGTTCTACGATCAGGGTAGCACCCTTGATGTCAGGACAATCACATAACCAACTTGATAACCCTGACACCTACTCAGCATCACCAGGATTAGTGTAGAGTATTCCCTCATTTGAGTTGTAGTAGTATTACAAGTTCATTTCTCGAGAATATTGATTATGATGATAACATTGATGATAATATCACTGTTTGAAGGGAATATGAGCTCCCAATCACTTCCTAAGATTATATGACATTGATGATTTGTTTGAAATCATCAATGAGAGTATGGATCTATACTAGTTGTTGAATAATTATGCATAAATCATGAGAACTTAGGTCAAACACTAGGATACCTCTACATTTTGTATGAAAATTTGCATATGATTGATGATGTAAGGAATCCTATGGAAACCCTTGTGCACATGATTTAACCTCAATCCTTTCATTTTTTTTATATGTATATGTTTGTGGTACGATGTTGCTGTTGGCAATAGGATGCTGACAACAAAGACATTAAGACTAAGAAGGACAAAGAGGATGATGCTTCAGAGAGACAATCATTGTTACCTATCGTAGTTAAATTTTAGTGATGATAGGTGGGTTGGGTTTATAGATCATAAGTAGCAGTACTGCTCTAACTTAGGCCTTTTATTTTGATAGAGGGGTAGTCAAGATCTTTTGAATATGTGTCCATATTTTCTGTTGATGGCCTTAGTCCTTTTTACTCTAGATGACTATAATCATACTGATAAAGCGATGTATGTTTGCTTTCGATGTATGATTTATGTATGACATTGTTTATGTTTATTTGATTATGAGTCATTTTTATTTTAGCAATCACATTAAAAAAAATATTCTGATAAATAAATAAAATAGTTTTAAAAAGTTAAATTAAAATAAACTAAATTAATGTTCAGAAAAAGTGCCATTGTGATTAGGTGTCACACCAGTACAAGTATGCACATAACCTTTGCAAGTAAAAGACCCTCTCGGATAAGTATGGATTCATTTGTTCACCTCACTTCTAACAAGTTGGTCATGATCTAAAGACGAGAAAGGAGTACTTGAATAGAAGCTATATGAAGGCAAAGGTTATGCTATATTGCACTGTATCTTTATGGGGTAAGGAATATCATATATAGTTTGCAATATGATATTATGTGACTTTGACTAATTTTTACCAGATTTCATAGGCAACATTAGTCTGACTAGAATGGTTCCATAGTGTTTCAACCTTTGGAAAAAATATATATCTACAAAAGGGTTTGACAAGAATTTGGTAGAGGTAGTGTAAGTGTTTATTTATAAATATATTTGTTTATAGCATAATTTTCAAGGACATGTTAGATCGTATAGAGCTATGAGTACATACCAAATGATGGTGAAGGGTAGACAAGCTTTGAAGGTGAAAAGACTAAATGGGCAAAAACACATGTAAGTTTTGGTCATTTGTTTTCCTTTAGTATTAGTTATTCTTTTTTTTTACTTTTGTTAATTTGATTAATTTTGTGTTTATCTATAGACTCATAAATGAAGAGAGACAACCATGAGTGTAGTTTTTGCGTCATGACATACATGTTCAACATCATCCAAGATTGTTGATTCCTTTGAGGTAATTTTCCTTTCCAACATATAATTAGTTTTGTTCAATACAGCATGAATCAAGTATTATAGTTTTCTAATTCATCACTTTTAAAATGTAGAGATTAGACAATCCTAAGTCATTTCATTATGAAGGAAATAAATCAAGTGGCAGATTGTTTGGCAGGTTATACTTCAATAATAACATTCTCCAATCCCCCTAAGTAAAATGTATGATGTGTCACACACATACATACACACATATTGTATAAATATGTAAATGTTACTGTATAGTTGAGACTGTATATATAGTTTTATGTAAATGAAATTGTATAATTTTCCATAATAATGGTGTATATATATTGCTGTGAAATATATTATGAAATTAGCTATGAAAGTATAGCGATTGCCTATGAATTGGCTACGAAATGTAGTTTGTGATCTATAATGTATAAGGAAATGTGTCTGTTTTAATAGAGCCTTTTTAAAAAAATGAATCTTTTTACATCGGTTGTGATCATAATTAATTGATGTAGAAAGTTACTTTCTACATTGATTCTTACCTTAAATGGTGTAGAAAGTAAGTGCTTTTCTATTTTGATTCTAGCTACAATTCATGTAAAAAGTAATCTTCTACTTAGTTTCCGAAATAAATATAGAAATTCGAAAACAATTGTTGAGAAAACCTTTTTTGTACTAGTACATATGTAATGCATGTCACGCGATTACTCAATAATTAATCACTTGGTCATTTTTAAAACTTTTAAAATTTATAAGGATAGAAACCAACATGTTTATTTTATAGACAAAACCCAAAATTGGCCACATGTACATGACAAAAAAACATATTCAAATGTTTTTCTAATGTAGTTACATTTCATATGCTTTTAGTCAATTCATTTGGTCTTCTCATATTTAAAAAAAATGTCATAAATTCACACTTTTTTTTTCTTGGATAAGCACTTTGATAAAATTTGCACATTATTCATTATATATATTAAGAAAGAGAAATGCTTCTAAAAATATGTTTCTTAAAATGATCACACAATTAATATATCATTTAGTAATCTACTATTTTTTTTGAACGCTCATTTAGTAATCTATTATAAGTGTATGAAATGGAGAATATTACTCTAATGACAACTGTTAAAATGATATTAAAATTTAGAATCCATCTATTTATGCATGAAATTCAATAATAAGAATAAGATTTTATACATATATACTACCATTCTAGCTTGTACCACCTCAATCAAGTAATTTACGAACTCATACATAGTGTAAATTTTACAAATTAAATATCATTACAGTGCTGGACTCTCTGTATCCTTCGTGTATATGGAATGACATTTAAAGTGACATTTCAATGTGCAAAACTAGTTGTCACTTTAAAATGACAACCGTTAAAATGCCATTAAAAATTAGGATTTATTCGTGTATGAAATTCAATGATGAAAATAATATTATATATATATATATACACACACACACACACTCTCATACCAACTCAATCAAGTAATTTACTGACTCATACATAAATATCATTAAAGTACCCAATTTTGTATATCCTTTGTGTATGGAATAATATGACATTTCAATGTGCAAATTAAACTAGTTGGCACCTTCACACAAGGTAGAATAGAATACCATCAACAAATGCTTATTAGAAAGTTAAAGCATGTATGTATCAAATTGTTCTACATCCAGAGATTATTAACAGCAATAGAAACCACAACAAGCAACACTTTTCTTTGTGTTTTTCCCTTTTTCTGGTGACCATCATAACCCAGAAAATGGTGAAACTCACATTCACTGCCAATAATTCTGCAAGGAAGGTAATAGACAAGAAAAGGAAGAAGAAATTGCTGAAGAAGGCAACATACAATAATAACATGACTGATCTTTCAAGGTTGATTAAGCAGAACTTGCAAGACATCAGGAGAAGGTTGGAAATGCTGAATGCTACTAAGATGACACCATACCAACCCTAGATGCCAACACCATCATACCAAGCCCTGATGGAAAGACCAACATACCAACCCAGATGCAATCACCAGCATTTGGAGAATGTTAGTTGTCCTACGGAGATCATGTTTCAATTCAGTTGTCTGTGGGTTTGGTTTTCTATAGTCCTTGTGTGTCAATGTGAAGACAGAACAGTAAGTCATTACTGTCTAATCTTCACATATTTATTTTTGTACACGCAAACAAGTCATCATGTTTGACTTCGATTCACATGTTTATTTCCTACGTCAAGAACTTGGTTGATCATTATGGTATAAAAGTCTTTCGCTTTTCAAAATGTACTGGCTAGTTGAATAAAATATGTCTTTTGGTGTGTGGCTACCTCATGTTGTGGTACCCATATATCAAAAGTTCTTCTTTCTTTTGTTGCGTATTACTATTCTATAGTTCATAAATTGTCAACCTATTAGATAATAAAGTTTTATTTAAAATTGAAGTTGCAGTTCTGATTGTGTTGCAATTAATCAAAATTAAATTGCACAAAATAACAAGAAATGGAGCTATAATGTAGTCTCAATGTAGTTTAAAAACCTTCATAATAGATAAGAGATTTAATGTAAGTGCGTGTAGTGCCGTTAATTATATATGCAACCAATCTGCACTCAATGTTCAATATGATTGGCCTTCATCAAATTATAATCGCACTCTAAGAGTGCACTACTCCATGCAAAAAAAAAAAAAAAAGGTTAGTTAAATGTCATTCATTAAAAATGAAGGGCGCTTATTAAAAAAAAAAAAACGAATAGCACCTGTCTCTTTCATTCAATAAGACTAGTTTTATTATAGTTGTGTACTTGTGTTATATAACCCTTATTGGTTTCGGTAACTGCTTGGAATTTCTAATCAAGTTATAAATTTTTTATTTATAATTTCAACCACATATGATTTACTTATATTAGGGGTTTTTTTTTTTTTTTTGAATGAGATTTTACTAATATTAGTTGAAAATTGAAATAAAAAACCCATAAAAAATTGATAAAGCATTGAGTAGTATATTAGAGAAATTATAGCATTCGGTATCTCCCCTCAGCTCACACTTAGGGTTGACCATAGTAAATAGGTTATTGTTTTAGGCTTTTCTATTTATTAATGTTATTTTTAAAAATTAAAAAAATGTGTTATTACTTGATAAATAATATTTATGTATAAAGAATAATTAAATATTTCTTTTAAAAAAGTTTCTCATTTTATTATCATTTTCTCTATTTTCATAAAAAAAGGTTCATCATTCCTTTTTTTTTTTTTACATCTTTTTTATGAGCCAAAGATATTATTAAGAGAAAAAAAAAAAAAGATAAACCACAGCAAAGGAGTGCCATGGATCAGCTACAAGAATGCCTAGTTCTAGTGATCATAATAAACCATCTAGATAGAAAAATAGTAAAACCAATGTTATATAACCTCCAACACCAATAAGCCATCCTCAAACTAGATGAAAGGATCCACTTAGATGGAATGATATTATTTTGCACATATTGATGTCTTTAGTCATGGCTTCACTCTATCCTTAAGAGAGTGGGAATAGATGAAAACAAACGAAATGCATTAGAAGAAACACCTTCAAGCTTGAGAGTTCTCCTAGAATTTCAAGAACACTTCCACATGTTCATTTGGTGGTAGACAGCCAAACTGATTCTGCCTTATCATGGATAATAAGGCAACTTGAGCGATTAAGTTGCATGATGATGTCTGCTCTACCAATTTTCAGAATGTAACCCATGGGCATTAGGTACTGCATAGTCCTTCAAAAGCATACTTTCTTCATTCGCAGCCATGATCGTGGTTCATTCAAGAACAATCCTTACTCCTTGTCTTTGTTGTTCTCTTTTTCTTTGAAAGGTTTTTTCTATCATGGCATCCACATCAATTGATGCCCCTAAACGAAGAGACCTATGCATAAAAAGGATAAACCACATGCAAAAGAGTAGATCAAGTGAAAGAAATTGGAAGGAAGAAAATAAATAAAAAGAGGAAATTGTTCAATCTAATCAAATTACAAACAAATTGATAATCAAAATGACACAATCCAAACCAACAATGTCAAAAACTTGATGCAAGAAAACTACAAATGTACAATTGTTATCAAGTAATAAAAATATTGTATCCACATGCACTATCATTTATGATTACCAATTTATTGCAATTTAATAAGAGAATTGAGAAAGAATTATTTAGTAGTCGAGAGATTGAAGGGTAAAAATAGAGATTGAATGAAAGCATGAATGCTATAATATCAATTAAAATAGAATCAATAGCAAAAATAGTTTCCAAGATTGAGTTTCACACATGACATAAATCGATTTATTGTTATTATCTCTATGCTCGGATTGATTCTAATTTGAAGGTGAATTAACCTAAAGTAATTAGCTTTTCCTTTCGAGATACGAAAATTGTATTTAATCAAATATAATCCTTACTTTTGTGGTAGTTAGATCAATTAAACCCTTTTATGTTCTATGATAATTCATTTAATCCTCGAAAGACCAAACTTATTTTTGTGACTCAAATCATTAACTCCATTCTCATAGGTTCAATACCAATATCTAGGTTCACCTTTCAGTTCTTCCCTGAATATCAAAGATTACAGAAATAGATGACCAATCAACTTGCATAAAGAAGCATGATAAGAAAAGAATCAAATAGAGAATCATTCTTCACATGAAGAAAATGACAATTCACAAATCTATTAAAATGTCAAGGGCTATGCCCAATCCTAGAAACAAGAAGAGTTTACTTAGTCATAAACACGGGAAGACACAAGAAAATAAAAATAACATCCAAACCCAAAGAAAGAATAAGATGGAAGAATCCCTTTTTGTCCTGTGCCTAGTGCCATTCTCCATTTATTGTTTCACACCCGCAAAATGATCACTAAAAGAACTATTTAAACCTAAGGGCTAAAAAGATTCCTGCCCAATTTAAATGACATGAAAAATGCATAATACTAGTCATGGGCACACATCATGGGTGTGATGGTGATCCACACCTAAGGCATTATTCACTAAGAAACTAAAATTCTCCTCCTATTGGTCGCACATCACAAGTGTGATGGTAATCACACCCAAGGTGTGATTCGCTCATAGACTAAAACTCTCCTTTTGCTAGCTACGCATCATGGCTTAAGTGATGGTGATCACTTAGGTCGTGATCTACTTGGTCTTGGAGGTGAAAAATCCCTCTTTTTACTCCAAATTCCTGATTCATTGTGCTCTATATTTTCAAGCTGTCTTCCTTCAAGTCTTGTCATCCTAGACAAGCTCTTTCTTGAAACAAAAACACACCTAAAGCAATAAAAAGTCCTAAACAAGAGAAATTAATCAAATATTGATGGAATGAAGCCTAAATCTAACACAAATGCTTGCAAAACAATCCTAAAACATGATACAAAGGATGACACATCATCTATCTCTGGTTAGCAACAATAGCGACCCAAATGAGTAATAAGAGAAAGTTCGTAGTTGATGGAGTGTTCTTTGTCGAGCTGAACAAGTTTTAATGTGAAAGTTGGCAGAGGACGATTACTCTAGCATAGAAGTTAGGATGAAGTTGATGCACCCATAAATCATCATTGGAGCCACAGGAACCCAAGCCATTCTTAGTAAAAAAAGAAGGAGAACCAGGGAACTTACCTCGACGGTTAAGAAGAGGTTCAAGTTTCCCGAGAATAGCATTAAACTAATTGTTGAATAAGCCAAAAATGGGGGTCTATGTGCTGGTGCATAGCATGAGTCTTTCTACAACAATCTCCTTAGTGATCTCATTGTATTCAAGGCCTGTTATGGTGTTTTGAAATTTGTTATGAAGAGGGGTGCCAAGGGATGTGAGGTCATTGTGAGTGAAAAATTGAGAGCTCAAAGAGTAAAATCCATTAAGTTTAAGGATGAATACTTGATTTCTTTTGGGCAACCTGTCTCATTGATTTTGTAGTGAGACACATGCTCTATAGATAGCGTGTTGGAATTAAGGTTAAGATTATGCTTGATTGGGATCCTAAAGGGAAACAGGATACTAAAACTTCTTTCCCTAATCATGTCAGAATCCATGCTCCAAAAGAGGAAGAGGAATACATCTGGCCTACAACAATTTTGGCTAATATTAAGGTCCCTAATAAAAGTTTTACTTTGGAGCAGTAATTTATTCTTGTATGCAATGTTAACTATTGACATGTTCAAAATTTTGTAGTTTCTTATATTTTGAAGAAATTGTTAGACTTGGTTACAAGTATTTAAGTCATTTGTTTTATCTAAAAAAAAAGTTTTATTTAATATGCCATGAATCATGTGTTATAGTTTTCTAACTCATTACTTTAAAATTGCAGAGATTTGACAATCTAGAGTCCTTCACTAATAAGGAGGAATAAATGAATTTGCAGATTGTTGGTAAGTTACTTCATCAATAACATCTTCCAAGTCTCCCAAAGTAGAATGTTCATACATACATACATACATACATACTACATATATTATATATTATATATATATATATATGTATATATTATATATATATATATTCATATTTTATAGGTATGTAAATTTAGTGTACAACTTAGGTAGTGTTTAGTTTTTTATAAATGTTAGTGTATATATATTGTTGTGAAATTTATTATGAAATTGACTATGAATGTAGTTCTAGAGTTGAAATATATTAGAAAATGTGTTTATTTCACTAGAGTTTTTTTTTAAAAAAAAACATTTTATATTGGTTGTAACCATCAACAATGTTTCAGTTATGGCTAGAATCAATGTAGAAAGTTTGAACTTTCTACACTAATTCTCACTACAACTAATGTAGAAAGGGATTTTTTACATCGTTTCTAGAATAGTTCAAAAAATTCAAAAACAAACAATGTGAAAATCTTTTTATGTATCAGTGCATATGTAGAGGCATGTCATATGTCATCACTAAATAATACTATGAGTCATTTTCAAAATTTATAAGGACCAAAACCAACAATTAGTTTTGAAGGATTAAAACCAAAATTCACCACGTTTACTGAGACTAAAAACACATTTAAGTCTATTTTTAATGTAGTTACATTTCACATGCATTTGTTATGTTCAATTGGTCTTTCTCTAATTTATAAAATGTTATAAGTTCACGCGTTCTTCTTTTGGATAAGCACAATTATATGCATTCATTATATTTATTATGAAAGAAAAATGCTTCTAAAAATGTTCTTATAATGATCACCCAATTAATATATCATTTAGTAATCTACTATAAATAGATTATATGAAGAATTTTAGTCTAATGACAACTATTAAAATGCAATTAAAAATTAGAATCTATCTATTAATGCATGAAATTCCATGATGAGATTAATATTTTTTCAAATATACACTACCATTTTCGTACTAACTCAATTAAGTATTTTTTTTTTTTACAATACCTAAATCAAGTAATTTACGAACTAAAAAATAATGAAATTTTACAACTTAAATATCATTATATTGTTGGATTCTCTATATTATTCATGTAATTGAGGAATAACATTTAAAGTGACATTTCAATGTGCAAAACCAGTTATCACTTTAAAAGGACAACTATTAAAATGCAATTAGAAATTATAATCTGTCCATGTATGCATGAAATTCAAAGATGAAAATAAGATTTATATGTGTGTGTGTGTGTGTGTGTGTGTGTGTGTATTCTTGTACTAACTAATTCAAGTAATATACTAACTCAAATAATGTAAATTTTACAACTTGAATATCATTAAAGTGCTGGATTCTCGATATCCTTCATGTATGGAATGACGTTTAACATGACATTTCAACATGCAAAACCATTTCGCACTTCCACACAAAACAGAACACCAGCAACAAAGGATTACTGGAAATTCAAACTAGGTATGTATCAAAATGGTTTATATGAAGAGATTGTCGGGGGCAATAACCACAACAAGCAACTTTTTCACTTCTCATTTTGTTTCTCCTTGTTTTTGGTCATCATCATCTCCCGGAAAAAGGTGAACCTTATATTCATAGCTAATGATTCTGAAAGGAAGAATACATATAGGAAAAGGAAGAGTCAGTGCTAAAGAAGACTGAGGAAATCAACACCCTTTGTGGCATTGAAGGATGTGCTATAGTTTATGGCTCCAATGATCCTAAGCTAGAGATTTAGCCATCTAAATTGGGTGTCCAAAATGTGTTGGGAAAGTTCAAGACGTTTCTTAAATGGAAGCAGAGCAAAAAGATGGTGAACCAAGAGAATTTCATTTCCCAACGTATCCAAAAGGGTAAAGAAATGATGAAGAAACTTGTGAAGGACACAGGGAGAAGGAGATGAACATGTTCATGTTTCAGTGCCTTAATGAAGGGAGGGTTCTGCCTGATAATAACATTACCACTACTAATTTGGATGATCTTTCATCTATCATTAAACAGAACCTAAAGGACATTAGTAGAAGGTTGGAAACATTGAATGTTAATTAGATGACACCATGCCAACCCCAGCTGTAAACACTAGCATACCAGCCCCAAATAAAGATACAAACACCAGCACCGGAAGAAATGACACTGCTGAATTATGGACATGGGTCGGATATGAATGTTATCCTCATTCAAAGCTAATGGTTTATGGATGCTAATCTCCAACTCAAAATTGGTTTTTGGCCTAACTTATTACCTTGAAAAAAGCATGCGCTTGTTAACAATCTTTTGGGGATCATGTTTTAGTGATCAATCTATAATTTGTTTTTCTACTATCCTTGTGTGTCAATGTGAAGACACAATGGTAAGTCATTACTGTCTAGTCTTCACATCTTACTTTCGAACATGAAAATAAGTCATCATGAGGCATTGGCTTCCCGTGTTTATTTACTAATGCCAGAACTTGGTTAATCAATGGTTTTTGAGCATTTTGCTTTTCAAAATGTAGTGGTTAGTTGTATTAATAATGTCTTTTGGTGTGTGGTTATCTCATGTTGAGGTACCCATATCAAAAAGTTCTATCTTTCATTGCCTATTATTCTATTCAATCTAAATAGTTCACGTTGTCAACTTATTAGATAATAAGGTTTTATTTTAAATCAAAGTCTCAGTTGTCAAAATTAAATTACAAAAATTGTAATGCAGTTACAAATATTTCCATTAGGATAATACTAAATAGTATGAAGAGTAAATTCGTCAAATAATAAGAAAACCGAATTCACCCTTTTAGTATGATTTCTGTCTTTACATATGCCACATAGATTTGTACAATTTTGTTTCGTAGCAAATAGCAATTCTATTTCCAGTATTACGATATTGTGGTGAAATTTTAATTCCAAACCACAGTTTAGAACCTTCATATGCATAAGAAATTTAATATGTGAATGTGTGGTGCCCTTTATGCAACCAATTTGCACGCTATGCTTGTTATAATAGGTCTTTGTCAAATTATAATAACGCTCCAAGAGGTACAATCCATTCA
>QUWT01000692.1:0-57069 GCA_004329165.1 Spatholobus suberectus | reverse complement strand
AACATTTGATCCAAAAGTTGTAGTGACTTATATCCATCAACATTCACCCAAAAGGTTAAAAATAAAATAAAAAGTGAAGAGATTTCAAACTAATTAGGGAATTATGGCTTGATCCTACTAGTACAAGTAACATCTTAGGCACTGACGAGGGCGAAGTGATGGCCAGTGCCAAAAAAGATGAGGCATAGACAAGGAGCAAATCCTGGCAGGCTTCCAGCTGGAGGACACATAAATAAATCGAATACACACCGAAATGAGAGGGGGTTAAAAGGCTGTGCATGTATAAGACTATACTGTTGAGGATAACTTGAAGGAATAAATTAGTACTACATATACCAACAAGACGTATCTACTTTTCAGTAGCCTATCACTTAAGAATTTTATAGTTAAGCATGCTTGACTTGGAGCAATTTTGGGATGGGTGACTTCTTGGGTAGTTTCCAAGAAGCGTGTAAATAAGGATAAGTACACCGAAAAGTTTTGTGTGGTTTGTGAGGACAATCGTTGATCCTAAAAGCAATCAGGCATTATAAAGTGGTATCAGAGCAAGACCTCCCCATATGGTATCGTTTGAGGATGAACCAAGTGGAAACTGGTGGATATAACATCTCGAGCATTGATGAGGACAATAAGTGATCGCCGGTGCAAAAGAGATGAGGTACGGACAAGAGGGCTCTTGACAGGATTTCAGCAAGGGAACATATGAATGAATCAAATACACATGAAATGATAGGGATCTAAAGGTTATGCAGGCATGAGACTGTACAGTTGAGGATAGCTTGAAGGAATTAATTAATACTACCGATACCAACAAGATGCATCTACTTTTTCGGTAGCCTATCACTTAAGAACTCATAGTTAAGCGTGCTTGACTTGAAGTAGTTTTGAGATGGGTGACCTCCTAGATAACTCCCAGGAAATGTGTAAGTGAGGACAAAGCATGCTGAAAATCTTGTATTGGTTTGTGAGGACAATCGTTGATCCTGAAAGCGGTCACAAAGTGGTATCAGAGCAAGACATCTCCTAATATGGTGTGGTTCGAGGATGAACCAAGTGAAAGCTAGTGGGCATGTAACATTTCGGGCACTAATGAAGGTGGGGAAAGATCACCGATGCAAAAAAGACGAGGCACAGGCAAGGAGTGACTCTTTGCAGGCTTTTAGTGTGAGGGACACATGAATAAATCGAATACACACTAGAATGAGAGGGATCTAAGAGATGTGCAGGTATGGGGTTGTACAGTTAAGGATAGCTTAAAAGAATTAATTAGTACTACCTATACTAACAGATGCATCTACTTTTCGGTAACCTATTACTTAAAAACTCCATAATTAAACGTGCTTGACTTGAGAAATTTTGGAATGAGTGACCTCTTAGGAAGTTTCTTAGGGAGCAAGTGAGTGAGGACAAAGCATACTGAAAAATCTTGTATTAGTTTGTGAGGACAGTCATCGATCCTGAAAGCAATCAACCATTACAATACAGGTTCCCAAGTTGCACCACAACAACAAGCATCTCATTTTTATAATCCATGATTTGAAAACACATTGTACACTTGCCCAATCCCAACCTACATTTCAAATGGAGCCTAATATGTTGATATCTCATAAATGTCTCATGGTACAAGTAAGGTCAAGATTTGTAGATGTGAAGGACTCCATAGTGCATAAAATACATATATAATTTTTTTAATTTTAGTTTCTTTTTACGACAAGCGCACTGGTTGACAAGTAATAAAACCCAGTAAGGTATTGTTCTTCTCAAGGATTGGAATAATCTAGTTTAATTCAATTACTCAACTATCATAAAGGCAAGAAGAATTGTGATATTACATACACAAATTGCTAAGGAATAAAGTGCAAAAAATTAAATCTAATGTTATGTTTGTAATTTTTTGAAACTTTTAATAATGATGGTAAGAGTAATTAGGAATTTGAGTCATTTTATTTCATCCTTTACATTTTCCCCAAAGTCAATACAATCTAAACAAGATTAGAAGTTTAGATTTTACAAATACAAGTTATACCCAATTTCTTAGCATAAAATTACTATGATTTGACTTAATGTTCTACTTTTGTAGCTCAATTGAAATCAAATCAAACATAAATTCGAAATCTATGAAAATATGTCTTATGAAGTACTATTCCTAGGCTCAACTTACGACATGGTAGTCTCACTCAAATCAAATATATGTAAATGATTCCTCATAATAAACACACATTCAAAATCAATCTCAACAATGGATAATTGCAAGAAGCATTAAAAATAAAGTCGATTACCTCTTAAACACAAAAATTATATGAAAGCAAAAGTCAATATAGAGGAATCCCAAGAAAATCATTTAACCCCAACTATAATGAAGGTTTAGCAAAACATAGTGAAAGGCAAAATGTTCAAGAAAGAAATGATTGTGGATGATGGTGAATACACTGAATCTTCAAGCTCCTCTTCCAATGATTGAATCTTCGATGATGAAAATGGAGAGAAAACCTAGAGATTAGGGTAATTGAAGGGATAAATGAATGAGCCTTGCAATTGGCTTAAATATATGCCAAAATGGGCCCAACACGTCAGCACAATTTGTTATGACGTTTTAGAAAATCACTACTCGCGTCCACACTGGCCAAGTGTCTAAGATGTTAAGCAAAGAAAATATCTAGCAAGCTCCAAGTAGTTACACATTAAATGATGTTTCGAATGCCGATCATTTAGTGTGGAAATCATGGTCTAGCGTTTTGTCCAACATCTCCAAGTGTATCTAGAGTCTCACATGCTAGCTATCAAAGAATACTAGCACTCCAACGTCTAACCTAATGTTTGTGCTTAGTTCCAACATACAACGATAGGCTTCTAAAGGAAAGCTTACTGCTTACCATCATAGCATAGGATGCCATTCTAGCATTTCGCATGCTAAACTTTTGTATGTAAGTGTTTTGCTTTTTTCCTACAAAAATGTGAAAAAAAATTCTTAAAAGTTTATTTATTTACACATAACTAAAAATAAACTATTTTAGTTAGTTTTTATACATTTTCTTCTTTTTATGTATCTTTTTCTATTAAAATCATGCACATAAAGTCATCAAATATGGATTTATCAGTAGATATGCCCACTTTCACAGTTGGAGGAATCATCCCTGAAGATCTGAATGTTAGTCAAAAGAAGTTCTTCAATGATGTCAAGCATATTATGGCATGATCCTCACCTTTTCAAATTTGGTGCCAATAGAATACCTAGAAGATGTGTCTTTCATGAAGAAGGCAAGAAGATATTGTGGCAGTGTTATATTTCACCATATTGAGGACACTTCAACAATGAGAAAATAGTTAACAAAGTGTTGCAAAGTGATTTTTATTGGCATCCATTTTTAAGGATGCACATGACTAAGTGAAGAATTATGATGCTTGTTAAAGGATGGGGAATTCGACTAAGACATCCACTATCTTTTAGACCATCTTAAATGTGAAACAAAACACCTATAGACTTGAGTGACGATGCAACGAGGTGACGAAGAAAAAATAGGCAAAGATAGCTGAGCTTGAATTAAACAAAGGAGAAATGCAGAGTAATTGGAAACAACAGAGAAAGCAACGAAAAAACCATAGTGTATAATTTTGGTATTTTATAGAAGAATAAAGGGAAAAAAGACCAAATGGCATAATAAATGAAGGCTTTAAGAGTAATGATAGACTAAGCTGCCTTTTCAACGATACACATGAAATTTAATGAATAATGATAGGGCCAAAATATTGACAAATGAAAAGTCAAAAGGCAATAATTGTGTCAATAAATCTTTATGGTTATGGCAACAATAAAAGAAATTAAGTATGTTTTAAAGCAAAAGCCCAAGAAACTAGACCCACGATCACTAGCCCAATCAAATAGCCATGAAGAAAACTAAGCTCAATGGGCCTAAGAAAGAAAAAATAATAAGCTTGGTTTAATTAGAGTGGATAAGCAACCTACACATAATCCAACAAAAGTCAACATCAACCTACAAAAAAACTTAGACACATGACAAAAATAACATCACTACAGATAGGGATTATAAGTCAATAGGAAGCATTATGTCGACAATCACTAACCAAACATGTTTTCATTGTCTCATAGTACCACTTTGATACCACACATCAACAATGGGATATAAGCGTCAAATATACACATCCACTCAACACCCTACTATTCTAAACCTAGCTACACTAAAACCCAAAATCAAATAGATTAAGTTGACACCCTACATCCCTGTAAGCCATCAACTTAGGGGGGCTAAATATTGTTCTAAACTTGTCTTGACTCGGGACCAAAATTGGATACACATGAAGTCGGCACCCTATGTCATTATAAGCCACTAACTTAAAGGGTTATTATCCTAGACCTGTCTCGACCTACATCCAAAGTTGGTTACATATTAGCAAGTCAACACCTTATGCTTCCATAAGCTATCAACTTCAGGGGCTAATATTTAAGTCCTTGACTAGCACAAGTCTAGTAAGGTCCAATCAACTACTTAAGCATAAGCAAACATGCTAGCAAGCCCAAGATTGAGCAACCAACACAAGGATAGCAACCCCTAACAATTAGGAACAATTCAAAGACCCCAACTATCCTGCCAAAAGATAATGACTCTATCATAAAATAATTACTTTTGTTTACCAAAAAAAGGCTTATAAAAAGACAAAGTACTCCACATTTCCAAGTACGCTTTCTAACTTAGCTACCATACCTCTGACCTAAACTAACTTAAGTGTTAAAGTCCTTACAGATGGCTTCCCTCGTGCTCTTTCGATTAGGATTCAATCCATTGGAGCAATTTATCAAGGTCCAACAATGCTCCAAAGTCTTGCTTAAAGGCTCGTGAGAAACACGTGGAGACTAACTTGGATGAAAGGAACAAAAACTAAAAGATAAACTATATTATGCTAAGATAAATGTATTATTTTATTGATCAATATATATTTAATAAATAAATTAAAACTCAATGTCTCCAAAAATCCCCTTAAACGTATTATAAATGATAATTAAGAACAAACATAAAGCTAAATACATCACTTTACCCATAAATAAAAGTCAATGTTAGTTGTAAGAACCATAAAAATGGTTTTTTGGAATGCATAAATGCAACATGATATTTTCTTGTGAGAAAATTTATTCTTATAACTTCTTTACAAATTATAGTTTTTAATAATTAGGGAAATTATAGAAAAAGAAGAGAAAACATGTAGAATAAAGTGAGTAATATAGTTGAGGTGGAAAATATATATTATAAAAATGTATAAAAAATAATATAACTATTTTATTATTATGGTTCTTATAAGAGTAGTGTGTTCATTATTAGATATGTGTATATAGAAAAGGTAAAAAAAAAGACTAATGTTTATTGTACATCAAAAGTGAGAGGATTTTTGTCCTCTTCTAATATATAAAAAGATTAAAAAAAATAAGATATAAAAATAAATATACATAATTCAACTACAATATCAATTATTTAATGTTTAAATAATAAAAGTGCAACGATTTTAAAATCTAGTCTTTGTAGAAATAAAATGGGTTAATGCATACTCAAGAGAGGAGATGAATTAAGTACTTTAAAAAAATTGCAAAACGAATTTGTAAGCCCTAAAAATATTTCCAAGAAGAGTTTAGACAAAAACTTTGATCACCTGCTTTCCAAGGATCAAGTTATGAAAAAATTGTTGAGGTAATTGATTCGAAATTTGGAATAAATGAATGAACACAACCTCAATTACTAAATTCTAATTTAATGGTGCAAACTAGTGCATATGTCTCTCTATAGAGCTATGTGATGAATAAAATGATTTACTCCGAATATGTGCAATGAAATGACAATGTATTATGCAATACCAAATTGCCAAACAATCACAATGAATGTATAATGTTAAATTAACCATAATCTTGATCAATTCAATGTACCACAATCAAGAATTTATGAAATATTAATTAAAATGAACATAACCAATATAAAAGAGAAAGAGTTAAGGTTTAGAAAAATGCACAAGGAGATTTATACTAGTTCACTCTCATCTACTTAAAGAGCTACTCCAATCCCTAAGCAAATTGATTGAGTATTTCCACTAAAATTCACTCGTACACAAATTATCTCACTTTGTGGGACTTAGAATAACTCATCCAAAAAACCCAAACAAGAACCCTAGAGATAACCTCACCCTATGGGCTTGAATCCACCATCAAGACTTGCAATCTTGTAACAATCACAACAAGAACTAATAGTCACATAAACTAGTGTGAAATCCTTCAAACAATCTTTGAAGAAATCAATGAGACCAATGAGTAAGCAATTTGATAGAGTTTTTCCTTTTTTCTTTTTGAAAAGTTTATTGTTAATTTTGTGTTAAATTGGCCTTTTATAAAATGAATAGTGACCTTTCTAAATGGGCCTTTGTAACTAAGTAGTTGAATTCTGTGTTATATTCAATTACTCTTCATTTGGATTAATCAAATACTTGTTCAGGTATTCGTATATCTTGTATAGGTTTTTACAACAAAGAAACTCTATGATATAAAATACATGGCCATGTAATTGATCAGGTATTCGAATACTCTTCCATGTATTCGAATGCTTTACATAGAAAAATAAACATCAAGCTCTCTAGAGTATTCAATTACTTTATCAAGATTCGATTACCTTGATTATTAATCTAATACTTGATGAATTTCACATATTAAAGGCATCCAATATATACCCAATGACAATTTTAAAAACATTTTCACAAAAATTAGTTCAAAACATAAAAAGGAATCTAATGCCAATGCACATACACTCAAAGATTAATCACCAATAGAAATATCTACCTAAAAGATAATAAACTTGGGGCACTCAGTCAATCAAAGAGAAGCGATGATACAACTCAAATAGAAATACAATGAAAGTGGGGATAAGGAGTAAGATCCATCAAAACACAAGACTATGTGGAAGCCAAAAGTAATGTATCATCTTCTAGGATCTCAATGCATCATCTTTACAACTTTCACAGACCTCATAATTTTACAATAGTAAAAAAAAGTTTAAAAAATATAATTAACAATATATTTAATTATTATGTCAATTTTTTATATCTTGATATTTAAATATTACAAAATATATGAAATGCAAAAATTCGTTATCATAAAATAACTAGTATAGTTGTATCAATTGAAAAATATAAATAAAATTTATAAATATTAATATTTTAAATGGTTAAAAAGTAATACTTTAATTTAATTATTTAAAAATATTAAACTAATTTATTAGAATAATTTAAAATAAATAAAAAAACATATATGTTCAAATGGTAGTCATGATTGTAATTATTTTCCCTAAAAAGTAATAACAAAATGCATATCTTGGACTTGAATAAATGGTTATTAAAGAAATATTTTGTATTATGAAAAAAAATATATGAAACTAGGAAGAGATCAAATTGGGTTCGTTTGTCTCAATCCCAATTCGGTAAAAATATAAGGTCAAATGGATTGACCTAGCCACAAGAATTACACGTATTAGCAAGGGAGAATTCCATCAAGAGACCCATGTTTTAGCCATGGATTTGCAAGGAAAAATTTGTTGCACATTTGGTATGGAAAACTTTCATCGCTAATCTATTAGATAAATTTAGTGACAAAAATTTAATCGTTAATTCAAAATTGAATTTAATTAATGAGGAGTACTAGCAGTATACTTTTAACATTTTCTAATACACTTTTTTATTAATAGAAATTTATGTAAGTCCTATTAATTTGGGAATAAGACTCGTATATTTAGTAGTTATGCATGAATTTCGCCTAATAAAAAGATGTGTCAGTCTAACACACTCTTTTATTAGTTGAATTCATGTAAGTTCTACTAATTTGAGAATAGGTCCACATATTTAGTAGGACACACATGAATTTCACCCAATAAAACAGAATGTGTCGAAAAGAGAGTGTGTTACTAGTATTTCTTTGTTAAATTTGTAGACTTTATACCATTGGTTATAATGCCATAACTAATTGATGAGACCACGACAAGTGTATTGAGTTGTTGCAAGTAATAAATAAAAACGATAAGACCGAGTATCATTTTTAGGGATCAAAGGGTGATTCACAATTTATTAAAAGCATTTATTAGGAAAAAGAAAGATGAATTGTGAATTATTATTTTTTTGGTACATGACTCTTAATTGATCGGTTTAAACAAAAACAAGAATTGAAATTTAAAGAAAACAAGAAAGAATTATTTTTGAGTTTTCTATTTTAATATGCAAGAACAAGAATGCAAGAATGTAAGAACACACAAAAGATTAGTTTAATGCAATTAGGAAAAATGTTGGGATTATAGTTCACTCTATTTCACCTAGAATTTCTAATTTGGGGTTTTTTTTTCTAATTTATTTAAATCCTAGAAATCAAACCTTTACCCATAACTGACTGTTGGGGAATCACAAGATAGACATGAACAAGTCATATCTAAATTTTATGATGGAACAATCCCCTAGCCAAGGATCACAAAATACTACAAGAACCATGAGATGTTTGTGTTTACCTCTTAAAGTCTAAGAATGATCACCAATATCGCGAAATGGTAGCACCTATACTCAGTCCACACGAGCAAATCATTGTCGAAGCAAAGCATCATGCTAGTTGACTGCCATAGGGGGCAGGTGTGCAAAACGATTGTCTAAGCAGTGAGGGAGGCGCCTTTCACTTAAGCAGCATTGCACCCCTTTCTATTTGCCCTAACCTGATTGAGCTCGTACACTACGTGCTCAATTTGGATTTAATTAATCAAATCTTTATTTAATTAATTTTTCCTGCTCCGGTATTTGCTTTACGTGTGACCGTATAGGTTCCCAATAAACTAGCAATAATATTAAATAATATTTAACGTCATAAATAATGAGCAGCATCTAGCAATGCATCACTATTACCAATCCATGAGAAAGTCGATGATCCAATGTTAACCTTACCGTGACCAAAATTACCGTGCAATAATTTCCTTTGTCTAGATGTTTTAATTGAACACAAGTTATAAATGTTTCATCCTTACAAAGTTTAATTATTTATTTCTCAATCATTGAGTAGACGTGTAATTACAAATAGGCCCAATATCACATATTGGTCCATTCCAACATGTTCATGCATTTCATTATCTCACTTTATCAAAAGGCCTAAGACATTACTCTTATTATGTAAGAGGGACGAATCTTGTCTAGATCACTCACATCCCTCTGCGTAGTTATTATAGGCCTAATGACTACCTTTATGATCATCCTGTTACGAATGACATTTGATGGCATTAAAATCTATAACTCCTCATGTAGGAATCATAGTGGCTTTAAGTCAAATGACTACTTACACTATGGTCACCATAAAAAGCGCTTTTGACACTGACATAACTATTATGCAGCATTCTCATAGTGGGTAATCCAATATAAATATTACTCTATATTTTATACCTACGTGAAAACTTGACATCTTATATCCATAACCCATGAGATGTGGTCATCAGTCTACTCAGAATAGTCTCAATGTATTATTATCATCCTAATTAACAATAATACTAGACTACGGATATTTTAAGAATAGTATTTTGTTGTTCAATAAGGTCTCACGATCAAGTTGTGTACTTGATGTTTCATTGAACGAACTATCTACTATAAGGATTTATTACGCTATAAATAAATAACATAATAAGTGAAATGCCTCACATACAAATATATGTAAATAAACATCATGATACAAATGTAAATCAAAGCTAAAACATTGGCCTCTAGGGCTTACACCAACACTAACAACCCTAATTTCTTAGGTAAAATCAAGTGGAAATAAACATTAAGATTAGAAATCTTTAACGGTAGCAAGCATCCAATGGCTCTCCTTAGCCTAAAGGATTGCACATCTATAAAACAAATTCTCATTAACTAAATAAATAAAAAAATCTTTCTAAGGGTAATCAAGCTCAAGAAGCATTAAGGAAAAGGAATACAAACACACACACAAAATAAAATTTTATTAAAACCCCTAAATCAAAAATTCGTAAAAGAGGAAGAAAGATAGAACTCCATTGACACTTGAAAAGATGTGAGCTTCCATTATAATCATCCTCCTTGTGCCCATAAAGCTCCTAAAGAAAGAAAGAGAGGAAAAAGCCTAGAGAATTGCTCCAAATTAGAGAATGAGAGAAAGAGCTCCTAATCTTCTCTTTTCTTATCCATATATGCAGGCAAGATAGCTTATACTAAAAAGACAAGTCCAAGACTCTTAAAGACTTTTTTGGGTTGTTCTTTTTGGTCTTTTTGATCCCTTGGACCTTTAATTCTCCTTCTTTTTATTACCTAAAAATAGAAACACACACACACACACACACACACACACACACACACACACACATATATATATACTTTTATATTATACATCTAAATCCTCGTTCTTGAATGACAACTTTTTTAGAAGTTATTCTTAAATGAGAATTTTTTAGGAGTTATTCTTAAATGATAACATTTTAGTAGTTATATATTCTCACACTTATTGAGTCACAGGTCTTATCATAATGTCTCATTGAGGATCCACCTTAATCGAGCATTTAATTCTATATTGAGCATTTAATTCTATGTTGAGGAGTTACATATTCTCACACCCTGATCCTAATGTCCTATATGTTGAGTGTTTAATTCTATTTTGATTTTTTTTTATTCTTCAAATATATTTCTTAATTGTAATTACAAGTTTAATTTGATTTAACAATTAACTCAAAAAATTTCTTGTTTGACCATCTCAAACCACTTTTTTTTTTATCTTTATCTGTATACTTGATTTTCTTAATCGCTTATCATTTTCATCCATATTTCTAAATTGAATTTCAATGTTTTTAAAAGAAATTATCAATAATTAAAAATAACCTTATATCACATTATAAATTGTTTATTGTAACTCCAAAATATAATTTATATGTTCAAAAATATTTATTTATTACAAATTTTAATTATAATATAATTTATGTATTCAAAAATATTTATTTATTATAAATTTTAGTTATATAAAAATAAACATTTATCTTGTACATTGTATAGGCTAAAATACTTATAAGAAATAAATAGAAATTTTAATTAAAATTTAGAAAATAAAACAGATAATCTATTCCATTCTAAAATTTATTTATTTAAGAACAAAATAGGATAAAATCATAATCAAAATCTCCTAAATATGACAAAAAAAAATTAGATCATTCAAAGATTATTACTAACCCATTAATGAAGTGGAATAAAATTCTAGATTGTTTCGTTGGTAATTTGACATTGATCCCATCACAATTGCTTAGCTATGTCAACAATACGACGCTAATTCCATGGCAAATATCACTAATATACCATGTATGTCATTGCAAATCAGCCAACTAGCTCATGCAAATAGCTTGCAACACATGATATCTGTCAATTCCTAACAAATAATTCAATTCTTTCCTTAATCCAAAACAAAAACCCTTGACAATTACTCAATTTTGTTGTCGATTTGCATCAAATCCCTCACTAATCAATTTTATGTTAATTTGTGAAGATATTTATTAACTAATCTGTGCCTTTCAAAAAAAAAATATTTACTAATCTGTCAGTTTTCTTGATAAAATTTATAAAATATGTCAATTGTGCAACATATATTTTTCTTGATTACCTTCGTTATTTCTTTCTGAAACATTATAAGTAGTTTTTGTGCATCCTATTCCAAATCATGCCCTTTAGGAAAATGTGATCTAGTTGCATACATGAAACATGGCAACATGGTAGCTTTCAAAAATTAGTAACACTTCCTAAACAATTTAGAGAACGAGGGTCACATAAGCATCTCAAAACTTAAATCTCAATGCGCATTTAGGCAAGAAAAATAAGTTGTGCACATAGTAGCCTTGCTACATATGGATTGTATGCACGTCTGATAAATGGGGCAACCGATATGCCAGAAAACAAGCTTGGAAACTATTATAGGTAGGTTTAAGCATAGGCTACAATCAAGGCAAAATACATGAAACATAGACCATAAAATGCTAATATACATGCTTAGATATTATAGAAGCTTATTATCGCGATCTTAGACAATGGAATAATTGTAAGCACAGGAAAACAAACCTTCAAATAGACAAAAGTCTTCTCATTATATTTGTGAAAACTCTGATGAACTCAAGAATTAATTTCAGGTTCACTATTAATTAACTCAAAGGATCCCCTACAAGTTCTGGAGGGATATAGAAATACATGGAACTATTGCAGTTAATTAATGATTAACTAGCTCTGTATCAATACTTTACTCCTATACTACACACAACTTGGATACACCAAGTTTATATTCTAAAATTAACCTAAATTGTAAATTTATATTACTAGAAAGCTCAAGGAAAAAACAAGATCACATTTTTTCTCCAATTTTGCATATAATTTATTTAATTAATAATGATTATCAAGATTTCGTTTGAGCAATTTGATGCTTCCATTGAGATCACTGATGCTAAAATCACCAATTTCCAAATTATAAATCATTTGGTACCAAAGAATCAACTATATGATAAGATTGAGATGACATATATACCTCGATCAAATTAGGTAATGATGGAAAATAACGCATAAAAGAGACGTTCTCTGATTTTGTCTCATCGTATTGATTCAAAAAGTGTCCACTCTCTTTCTTCCATGTTTTGAAATCACAATAGAGTGATGGATCTACACGCTCAACAAAAGCCAATATAAACTAATTTGTGAACTACCACGATAATTCCTAATGGTAAAAGAAGAAAAGAGAAGAGAGGAACAAAAGCACGAGGAAAGAGCACTCACAGTAGGTGTGTCCAAGCTTTTCCTTGTGTGAAAAAGATTCAAAAATAAAAACAAAAGGAGTCTTAATAGGTGTTTGAAGTGTGCATTTAAAAAGATTTCTAATATATTTAGCAAGAGATTATTAGCGATGAAACTTTTTTTTTTTGGTGGGCATTTAGCGATGAAACTGCTCCTTCGCTAAATCTAAATAGAAATAAATTATATATTTTCAACAATAATGAGGAAATATTCTCTTGTTACTTGTTTTAGCTACAAAAATTCATTTGTACTTTGCTTGGATTAGGAAGGAAATAGAAAAGAGAGAAATAGAAAAGATAGAGATAGAATGAAAAAAATATTAATTGGATGAATAGAAATAAGAAAAAAGAAGTGGAGAATTTTCTCTCTACTTATTTAGATGAACAAAAAAGAGTGTAAAAAAATAAACAAATTGTACAATTTTTTTATAATAATTAAAAATGTAATTTTAATCTAATATTTTTTTCTTAACATAAAATTATTATTTTTTTTTAATTTTTTATAATATAAAAAATTAACAAAAAAAATAAGAGAGAGAGAGAGAGAGAGAGATAATTTTCTTTCCATTTCATTCCAATTTGAGAGGAAAATATTTTTTAGTGGGTTTCATGAAAATATTTTCCCTCATTCTTATTTTTCTCTTAAACAAACAGTGAAAATTTAATATTTCTATCTTCCCTCAATTTTATTCTTTTCCAGCTCCACTTCATTTCTACCCAAAGAAGTAAGGAATTAGTCAGGGAAGTTTTCCTAGCTAATTGCTGGCTTGCTGCCTATTACTTATGTATTTTTTTTTAATTTAGTAAGAAATTATATTTCCCACATTAATTTAGCAAAAGGAAAAAAAAAATACTCGCTAAATTATGTACTAATGTGTGTATGTTTTTAATCACCAAAAAAAAATGTGTGTATGTTTTTAATCACAAAAAAAATATGTATATGTTTTTGTTGAGATGGAAAATGGGTTTAGAAAGTCAATTCGTCCCATTTTATAAAAAGTTGGCAACTAATTTATCTAAATAATAAAAATTTAAAAAATAAAAAAAATTTAAATAAAACAAAAGGTATAATTTTAAAAAAAAGTGAATAAAATAAAAGGCGATGGTATGAATGAAAATAAGAATTATTGAAGAATAATGTGAATATGTTGATATTAAGATTTGTGGAGAATTAAAATTAAAAAATAGAAAATAAGAAAATAGTCTGACGAACCTTGTCAAGCGTTTCTAAATCGTCACCATTTACATGTTATGCAGAGTGAATTATACAAATTGATGAATTAATGTATGTAATCTAATCCATAAAAAATGATGGGTTAAGTGAATCAATTTGATAGGTCAAATCTGTTTTATCATCTCAACATGAAATGACCAAAATTAGCTAACATTAGGTCAGGCGTTATATTTTTATAAGTCTCCTAATTTTACAATAATAAAAATAATTATATTTAAAAATAATAATAAGATATTTATACAATGTTTAAATTATGTATCTAATTATTTTTATTTTGTGTACAATTACAACATTAATGTTTGGATCTAAAATGTCATGTAAACCACCCAAACCGTCACCACTAAATTAACTCTAGTGGGTTTATATCTAATTATCTACATCTATTAATCATAACTTTTATTTACTATTAAAATATACGTAAAAGTAAAAAAACTAATAAAATGATATTTTCTCTCACGGTTCTACATAAGTTTTGAATAAATTTTATTTGCTATTTTTCTAAAATACTTTTATTTCTCAACCATTGCTCCCATTTTCTATCAATTACTGGTAATATATTTAAAATGCCAACAAATATTTTTGATATATAAAAATTATTGTTTAAAATATATAATATTTCTTTATTAAACATTATCCTTTTCCTATTTGATAGCTCTTCATTTTAGAAGAATATGCTATATTCCCAATTAAAAAATGTTAAAGTTACATAATTATAAAATTTGTTTAATTAAAAATTCTGCATCTTTAAAATATAAAGAATTAATTTTTTTCTATTAATTTAATAAAAGTTTATTTTATATTAAATTTGTCCCCTCATTGTATTGGGATGCCCCTGAAAATGTCTCATTTTTAGTGTGGAATTCTTGATCACGGATTTATCACTTCTAAAAATAAATAAATATGTAATTAATAAAGTAAAAGTATATTTATTATCATTAATTTCATTTAAAGTAGTTTGTAATTAACTACTTCAAATCAACAATGCATACACCCTTACCTTTTCACCATTCATATTTATTCACTCTCAAGAAGTCAAATTCCTTGACAGCTTGGTTTTTAATCGCCATATTATAAATGAAGTTTGCCTACATAAATCTTAAAAATTAATTTTAATACGCTCTTAATGTAAAGATTTTCTTCTCTTCAGAAAAAAATGTAAAGATTTTTATAATGTCAATCAATTAAGAATCATCCTAAATATGACTTTTAAAATAATTACATAATTAAACGCTCAATTTCTGCGGATCAGAAACATGCGTACAAAGAATATTTACATAATTATCTAGTATTATTCATTACATATACATACTATATATCCTTCGATTCACAAATTATTCTATTTCAGGGATGTAGGTAAAAGAAAAGCATTTCTATAAAGCATCAAACATTCACAATCAATATTACAAAAGCGCTCTCAATCAAAATGTGCAAATTCATAAGACTGAAAATGATGTATCAACATACATTAACAATAAAAAATAAAAAATGATATATCAACAAACAGAGACGTGAATATTAATTGTGAGGGATTTTGTTCCACGTGACGCGGCATTCGTCAGACTGAAAAGGAAAAAATATAGATACGTTGCTTTTGGATCAATAATTTATCCCTTGTCTCAAATTCACAACAATGCTTGCCAGAAAAAACAAAATATGAAATTTCAGTCTAGTTAATTTATGGAATGAAATAAACCTCCACACTCTCTCTCCATATATGCCCATTGGTTTGCTTCCAAACAAAGTTCTTTCCCAATTTGTTGAAGAGATGCTGCAACAAGTATGCAAACCAGAAATGGGAAACTTTATTTAGACAGATTAAAAGATTAAGAAATACGTAACACCAAAGGAAAATGCACATCTATATCATATTACTTGCCAAAACCTGAACATCTAATTAAGATTGTGCCCCGAAATATTCGAAAAAGGAAATAGGAGGCCCGACAAAAGTGAGATCTAGATAAGGATAATATCCTTATATGTTTTACAATACTTGCAGCGACTCCTCCACTCTAGAATTATATTTATGGATGAGGATTCTATTTTTACCCTGCAGCGTGCTCTTAATAATAACACACAGTCACTCACACATATAACTTTTTGCATTATTTCCTTACTATTTAATTAAATTTAAAATGAAAACTAAAAAAAAAAAACATTTGCATAGGTCAAGAGTGCATACCACGCACCCATCTTTTTTTATAAAAACGAGTATATCCTTATTTTAGTTTCTAAAATTGTTGATGAGGAATATATGCAAGTACATAAATTTTTGCATCTCAAGTAATATAAAGCAAGTGAGTATATATCGTTCCACAAAGATAGTAACCCAATCAAGTATGAAGTTCACATGTGAATCTTCTAGTGTCTAGGAGCTAATTGAGTAGTTGTAACTGGGGTACAAATTAGGTCGTGCAGTAAGTCTCCTCTCCTAAGTGGGCCTCTATTGGCAATTCCAGCATACTATTGGTGCCCTGCCCAGTAGTACTAGAGATGTCTCCCCATTCTTTCATTAGCAAAAAAAATCACATTTGAATCATTATTTGAGCTATATATAAAATTGGAAGTGTATGGACAAGTATATATCAACTAAGTGAGAAATAAAACTAATAATAATAATGAGAAATTTTGTACAAATATATAGAAGAGGTTTAGCAAACAAGATAAAAATCACTATATAGGTCCTTATGTACTCTTTCAATTTAGGTTTTGAGATCCAATGATTGAATTCACAAATTAGCCCAATTGTATTCATTAGTAATCAAACCTTATCCCTCAATCAAAATCCCCAATTCCTTAAATAAGTTCAGTTGAGGCATACATTAAATTTAGCAATTAAAAATACACTATAATTAACTCATCAATAATTGTGTTGCTTACTTTGCTTACCCTAAATATTCTAGATAATTTACTAATTTTTCAATTGTGTGAGAAAATAATCTTAAAGTTACTCAATGAATGATTAAATTACAAAGACATTGTAACCAACTATGGTTAGCTTACTAGTGGAAGGTTTGGGTAGTTTACACAAGATCATAGGTTTCAAACCTTGTTACCGTCATTGTGCAAAAAAAATTAGAAAGACATTGGACAAATAAAGTAAGCAATTGAATTGAACATCAAAAGCCCTCAATATAATTAAGATTGCAAAAATTGAATTACACAAGTTCAAATTGGGAATTCTCTTCTCCTAACCTAAAAATTCAACAAAACACATCAAAAAGAGGAGAATTAAGAGAAAGAAATTAGAGGTCCAAGTCATCCTAAATTTAAGGATGGAATATTTTATTTCACAAGAACTTAGCTCCAAAATTAAAGAAAACTAGACTTTCTCTTAATTCTCACTCAAAAATGACATTGAATTTCAATCAAAAACACCTATTTATAAACTCCTAGTGTGTACATGATGAGAATTGATCATGAACATGCAATAATATAACAGTAGCTAAAACTCCTTATTCATGATTAACATGTATACAAAGAAAAGGGTGTGTACGCTGCTATATTCGCAAGTTCGCACTTCATCAATTCACTACTACAAAATACATTTTTTAAAACAATAATTTAACTCGGTTCAAAATAAACCAATTTAAAATGTGGATACAGTGGCATTTTTGAAATTTTTTGCAACTTTTTTAACTCGATTCATAATGAACCAATTTAAAAACATCTTCACGAGTATGCTTTGGAATTTTAAACCAACATTTTAACTTGGTTTATCCATAACCGATTTAAAAACTTAAACATTTTAACCAGTTCTTTTTAACCGATTTAAAAACATATATTTTTTAAATCGGTTCAATAAGGAACCCATTTAAAAATATGTTTTTAAATTGGTTCCCGCCCTAACCGATTTAAAAGATATTATTTTTAGATCTGAATTTTGAACTCGGTTCAAATCCATTTTAAAATCAACTTTTTTTATATCGCCTATATCTAAATCAGTTCTTGAACCGATTTAAAAATCCCTTTTAAACTTATTTAAAAAGTTCTTTTTCCGGTAGTGGTTGAAGTTAGTAGATAATTAAACATTATGTACACTAATATGGCAATGGATACTCCTATGAAAATAGGTTGAGTATGGGCACAAGAACCTATTAACGCATATATACATAATACGATTCCAACAAGCAATTCCATTAATTAGGGGTAGACATGGATCTAGGTTGATCTAATGACCCAATCAATCCAAAGAGAAAATTTAGGGTTGATTCAGATCATCAGATCAATTCTGATTTTAAGGTTACAAATTCGATGATATCGATTCGGATATCAGATTTGCAATATAAAAATTCGAACCAACCCGAACCTATACTATTAAAAATAACAATTTTTTATATTGTATAATTCTATAATTCTATATTTTTTATATTGTGTAATTCTACAATTCTGACTTTTGAAATTATTCATTAGTTTTCTTTCATTTTTTTATAATTTCCTATTTTCTTCTTTTTTTTCTTTTTTTAATCAGGTGATCCAATGACTCGACCTGAACCAACCTAAATGTGATTGAGTTAGTTTGGTTCGGGTTGTAAACAGTTTTTTTGCAAAATCCAAACCGACAACAGTTGATTGGTTTGAATCTAAATATACCTCAAATCCAATCTGAACTGACCCATGCTCACCCCTACCATTAATTACTTTGCTTCCTTTCCCTTATTTAGGAGCTTCCTACATCAATTAAATCATAAGATTTTGATGAAATTAAGATAAAAAGTAATGGTAATTTAAAGTTTAAACTAACCTATATGAGAATGGATATATGTTGGAAAGTGAAACTACTAATTAATATGAATTTTAACAAAATGTGGGAGAAATATATAAAATTAAGCTTTATGTGTCCTCTAAATCTTAACAAACCGACCAAAAATCATTTTAATGGTCACAAATGAATAAGACAAGCTATGTAGTACTAATGATTTAAGGTATGTTTGGTCTAGCTTATTTTTAACTTAACTTTTCTTTATAAGTAAAAGTTGGGCCAAACACTCTTTATATAAAATTACGTTAAAAAATAAGTAGCTTATTTTTGGTGTAATAAAGATAGAATCTTGACATTAACTAACTAGAATATCCTAAGATTTGTTGTATCATGCTTTGTTTGTACCTTCAAGAAGCTTTGTTGAACTATTGCTTTGTCTTACTGAAGCTTAATTCATCTTACTAGTATTTTATTCAAAAGACTAACAAGTGTGTCTTACAAGCCTTGAAAAAGTTTGCCTGACTAAAGAATTATAAAAAAATTTATATAAGTACAATAACTGATTGAAAAGAAATCATAGACAATGTGAACTAACACAAAAGTATAAGTAGACAAGACATATGCTCAAAGAAAGTGAGTGTATCAATCACATAAGTTGAAACTTCCACCTAACACACAATTAAAATGCAAAAAACACACAAGAAAACATGCTTTTACATATGATTATCCAACCTATTAGGAATAACATTTAATTGTACATTTAATGAGCTCCAACATTCGTTCAAATTAAAGCTCTCTATTAGAATATAAGTTTCCCTCCAACAACTATTTTTCTGTGCTTATAAATAGTCTCTTGTTGCTTTGAAGAATGAGATTGACTACTAAAGTTATTGCTAACATTATTTTGAAGCATTTAGAGTAAAACATTCTCTAATTTCATTGTAAATTCTCTAAGAATTTTCAAAAGGATTATTACATTTATTGTAACTATTCTTAAAATAGGTGATAGCCTATTTCACTGTTTCTTTCAATCAGTACTTATTTTGAGCGTTGAACCTAAAAAAGCTTGTTTAAATATTACTTGGGTTATACTTAGAGAAGCAAGTATAAAAAAGACTTAGGTGGTGAGGAAGTAGTTCTTTTCCATGTAACCTCTATTGGAACACCAAGGACTCAACATAGTTTCTATTGATGAGACTGATCAATGTAAATTAAAATCTCTTGTATTCCTTCTTCCTTTCCTTACTCTCATACATATCTTGTTTCTAAATTCTAACACACACACAGATATATACATATATATATATATATATATATATATATATATATATATATATATATATATATATATATATAAGTGAAGTTGATTTTGTGGTTGTAAAACTTTGATTTTGACAAAAGATTTTTATCAACAATTTGTTACTAGCTATTGTCAGACGGTTTAAATAGAGGATGAAACTTTGTCCAACCCCTAATGTAACTTTGTTCTCTACTTTCTTTGTGCTTAACTATTTTTGAGTTTCAGAAAAATTTTACATTTTTTTTTATAAAACACAATTCAACCTTCTTTCTTGTCTTTACTTTTATCTTCAATAGTATTAATAAAATAAATTAATTTTAAAAAAAATATTTTTTTGCAAATAATAATATAAATGAGAGAAGGTGCAAATATTAATATCCATAAAGGTTATTTGATAGCGCACATAAAATATTTTCAATCAATAGCTTAATTATATTTTTTATCCTTTTATTACAACTAAAGTGCAATTTTAGTTATCTAATATTTTTTATTTAAGTTTAATTCCTCGTTCATTTAAATCGTTAGAATTAAAGACTGTTAGTATACCTAAGCCTGCTCCCAAATCTTTATTTATTTAAATAATTACGGGCTTAAGACAAATATAGAATAGAAAATTATTTCAAAATTCAAAAAGTAAAATTTGATCAAATTCAAATATATATATATATATATATATATATATATATATATATATATATGAACTGAGGTCAGTGTTTTAAAAGTGATAAATTTGAGACTTTATAATTTTAAGTTAAATCAAATGTTGTGATTAGTGAGTTTTGAATACAAGAAAGTTTAAAACAGTTAATTAGATATTAGTGTATGAAAATTTTTAGTAGAAAAAGGAAAGTTTGGAAGGATTTCAGGTGTAGAAAAAAATTATAGAAAGACTACATTGTCAATTAAAAAATTTAGATTAAATTCAAGTAAAAACCATAAAATTGTACATTAGCTCACAATAAGGAGATAAAAATGCAATTAAAATATGTACAAAATAATTCGCCATTATATTATAAATACATGTTCTTTGTCTTGAAAATGAAAATGATAAAATCTCTATATGTATTTCCTTCTCGTATAGCCATATATCTTTTTTTATTTTATGGCATTTTTCTTATGAGTTTTTATTAAATTTAATCAATAATTTTTTCTTTTTAACTATTTATACAATTAAATAAAATTTTAATTAAGTTTCCTTAATTGCTTCAATCAATATTTAAATTTATTTAATTCATATTAAATATGATAAAATAAGAATAACTTACTAATAAAATAATATTTATTAATTAATTTAATTTTCATTTTTTTAATTAAAAATTTTAAATTTAAATTTTATGTATTAATTTATATTTGTTATCAATAAAATATCCATCTTTAATTTTTAAATTTTTTTCATATTTTATGTGTATACACAAAACACTCGTTAGTTTTACTTGCTAGTTATATAATATAGAGTAAATTACACTGACATTCCTTTATTTTTTTTTTTTAGATTACACATAATCCTCTTGCTTTTTAACATTTACAAAAATATCTCTTATAAGGATACACAATGTAATTTTTTCAAACAATTAAGGAAGGTTAATGTAATGTATATGGGATGTCAATGTAATATTTTTCAAACAATTAAGGTAGTTAGTATAGGGATAGAAAATGGAGGAGTATCGTGTGCAATCTGAAAAATTCTCAAGAGGTGTCAGTGTAATTTACTCTATAATTTATGTTTTTCCTCATTTTTTGGCTTCATTATAATTTTAATTTATGTACAATTTTTATCTCCTTAATTTAGTTACTCACATTTAGTTTGCGTAGATTTTTAATAATTAAATTTAGGCTTAAATATGTTTTTAGTCCCTATAAAAATGGGTGAGTTTTGATTTTGGTCTCTGTAAAAAATTTCCTTTGATTTTCATCCTTCTAAAATTTGAAATTACTATTTTTTGTCCCTGTAAAATAAATAAATTTTGATTTTGGTCTCTATAAAACATTTTCTTTGATTTTCATCCCTTCAAAATCTGATATCATTATTTTTTATCTTTAACATTTATTTTAAGATAGATAAATAACTTTCATTTAAGTGATCTAGAAAAAAAATTTGAAGTGTCAGATACTAATATAGTATTGTAGACACTAGTAGGTGCCATTTGATATGAGCACTTGACCTTCTGTTGGACAAATAAGCAATTAACAAGAGTCACATAATAGTAAGGACCAAAAACAATGATTCCATATTTTTGAGTGATGAAAACTAAAAAAAAAAATTTATAGGAACCAAAATAAAAAATCGCTCATTTTATAGGGACTAACATATTTAATTACCTTACACCAAATTTCCTTTAATAATTGATAAGAATTTAATAAAATTGTAACATGACATTAACTTATACATATTGACAATATATATATATATATATATATAGGGTGGGGATCAAGTTACTCCAAGAGTAACTCTTGGTAGAGTTACACCACTCAATAATTTTTAATATGTATTAAATTTTAATGATCCAACCGTTGAATTAAAAGATTATATGTCAATGATCATGTATACCAAATTTTAGGTAAATCGGACATTTGTAGCTAGTTAATCTTATTATCGACATTTACTTATATTTTAGAAAAGTATATTATGCGTTAATTTGAATCTATTTAACGAAATATCAAATAGTTTCAAATTTTATAAAAATTTGTAGATTTAATGTACTCAATATAATCTTTTAATTCAACAGTTGGATCGTTAAAATTTAATATATATCAAGAGTTATTAAGTGGAGTAATTCTACCAAGAGTTACTCTTGGAGTAACTTGATCCCCACCCATATATATATATGTATATATATGTATATACATATGTATATATATGTATATACATATGTATATGTATATACATATACATATACCTATGTATATACATATACATATACATATACCTATGTATATACATATACATATACATATGTATATGTATATGTACATATACATAGGTATATGTATATGTATATATGTATATATATGTGTATATGTATATATATTATCATTCCACACAAATCAATATCATGTTACACACTTGTTACATTTTCATTAATTATTAGATAAAATTTAGGGTGAGGAGTTTTTTTTTTTTTTTTTAAGAAGGGTGAGGAGTTTACTTTATCAATTTACAAGATTATGAAAGTAAATCTAAAATTATACAAAAAATAAGTACCACGAAAAACATAAATTTCATTTTGGTGTGTATTGAGTGGAAGGAAGAGAAAGAAGAAAAGAAAAAGAAAAAGAAAAGATAATAAATGTGATAAGTGATATGATGGAAATGAAGAAAAAAATATGAAAATATGAGTATAAAAGAGAAAATGAGTGTATTAATATAATTATTGAAAAGCTAAAATATAAGGATGTGGTATAGATGTGATTGTGTTTGGGTAACTATTTGTAAAATTGATTTTAAAGTAAATGTTTGGATTTTTATTTTAAAAGTAAGTTACTAATAAAATTCAATATAATTTTTTTATTAATACAAATTAAAGTTATATAAAGTTATTTTAACTCAAAATTAATTTTAGATCTAAAATTAACTCTTTAACATAATACCAAACATATAAATATTATTTTAAACCATGTTTAAGTTATATTTTAATATGATTTCAGATAACGTAGTGTATACTAAACACGCACTAAATGCACTTGCATTGATTCATATGAAGTCAACAAAGTACGATTGAAAACCCTTCTTTTTTTTTATACATAGTACGAATTGCAAACTTTGTAAAGTTTCAACTTTTGTCGTATCAATGTTTAAAAATTTGCTCCGCAGTGTAAAATACTGCAGCAGTACCATACTAGATAACGACCTTGCGAAGCGTAAACTAGTAGCAAACCAAACCAAGTCCCCTCCTTTCCTTTTCCCTTTAATTGGGGTGCCAGAATTTGAATCCAACTAGAAACATTCAAATTAAAATTACCAAACGCTATACCAAAAAAAATAAAATTACCAAACGCAAAAGGCACTGTGTAACAACATTACAATTGCCAATATGTCCAAGATCTAGTCAAGCTTTATGACCAAGACCCTGTAATTAATCAGTCACTCAAAATTCAAAAATGTCTCACACAGCATTTATTCAACCTGCTAATATGCCCTCCTGTTATTAGCTCCACATACACACAACAAATAAGTGACAATAACATAACTAAAGATTAAAAAATAATAATAATAAATTATCAATTTGGTTCCTCAAGTATTGCTCAATACTTTAAGTATTATATAACATGATTTACAATGCTTTAGGAATAATTTATATAATTTTATTATTTTAGAAACTGTTTAAGAGAGAGAATAATATTGAAAGGATTAAATTGATGGTTTATTTAAATAAAAAAAAAAAAACTTTCCATGATCAATTGACAACCCTGCAATTCTTTCTGATCTCGCCACTAGTCCCAGTGAGAGGACTGATATTGCTCATCTTGACCATAGCATCAGCAAAGTCACTGAAAAAAGCAGCATTATTGGTACTATAGGTCTTCACCAAAGCGTCTTGAGACCCACCGTTGAAAAGCACTTGGTCCGAGTGGAGAAGGCCACGGTTAGCCACGAGCTCTGCGTAGTAGCTGTTGTCAAAGCGATTGGGAGAGAGGGTCTCGAGAGGGGACAAGTTGGTGTCCCCACCGGAGGCAGGGCAAATGGCCCTTCTTGATGCGGCGAGGTTGGCGTCAATGTTGGTCTCGTTGTATATGCGGGCCCTGAAAAACTGGCACTGCGCTTGCCCTATGGTGTGGCCACCAGAGAGCACGGTGAGGTCACGTGCGCTCAGGCCTTTGGCGGCGAACATGGAAGTGAGTGTGGGAAGGTCAGAGAATGGGGATGGGAGTTCGTTGTTGGCTGCACTCTGGCTTGCTGTTCTTGCATCTCTTCTCCCAAGTGGTACTGCCCACGAGGGTCCTCCAAGCTGTTAATTGAGTGTCATGAGATACGCTAGCAAAATTGATTTTGAATTTAATTGGTTTTATAAAAACGATTCTGATTTGATTTTGGAGTGAAACGATTTATGATTGAGTGTTAATACAAAATTTATCTAAAGCTATTTCAACTTAAAATTAATTCTGCACTCTAAATCAATTCTTTAACATGAGATTAACAAGGGTCTGTTTGTTAAAAAAAAACATTTATGAAAGAATCACTTCTTTTTAAAAAATAATCATATTTTTTAGTTTTTCATTTGTTTGTTTCAGGTTTTTAAAATAATTAGAAGCTAAAAAAAAATTAAGATCTGATTAAAATCAAAAATTATTTTAAATAGTTTCATATAAAATTAGCTGCTTCTATTAAAAGAAGTGATTTTTATTGTAAACTAACATAAATTATCTTCTGTTATTTTAAATCTTCTGTCAATTGGGTGTGATTGGGTGGGTATTAGTAAAATTGATTTTGAATTAAATTGATTTTGCAAAACTTGAAGTGAAATGATTTATGATTGAGTGTTAACATTAAAGTTATCTAAGGTTAGTTCAGTTTAAAATTAATTCTACACTCAAAATCAATTCTTCAACATGAGACTAATTATGTGTTTGCTTTTGCATGATGCATACTTGATGCAGAAGCTACAAACTATTGCGTCTGTTATAAATGTGTGTATTAAACATGATTTCATTGCTGGACATGTGTCTCAACACACATTAAGGGTCCGTTTGCAACAAAAAATTATTAAATTATTTTACATCCAAATTATTTTTTAATGTATAACAGACTAAGCTAAATATATCAACATTTACTTAAAATTATATTAGTTGATATTTCAATATAACTTTAAATGACTGAACATAGAACCAAATACACACTGAATGATGGTGAATTATTGAGTCAGGGAGTGGTGAGTGAAAGCTAGAAATGGAAAACACACCACGAGACAAAGGTTTGCTGGTACTTGTGTTTTTCAGGATTTTAAAAGGGAAGATAATGAGTGGATTTTCTCGAGAATGAGACAAGGCTGACACCAGACTTTGATTGCATGAACCATAGTTTTCTTCTCTTTATTATTTTTTTGTGTGATGTAAATTTTTTGTGCAAGGCATGTTTATTGGGAGGAAGGGGACCCCGCTAAATTACGAGAGTTGACATGGTGATCGATTACGTGTGAGGGAAAAGTAAAAACCGAAAGTGGGGAACAAGGTTTGAAAATAAGCCCATGCCAAAATGAGATGTTAGGAAAAAAACAAACATCAAGTTCGCTTAGCTATATGCTTGTGAGAATGACTGGAGGTTGGAATCTCGTTGTAAGATTTCAATGTATTCTCAACGGGAGCAGGAAAAAACCTAAATGAAATTACTTTTTCTCGCATTTTCGCCTTATGTAATTATTTAATTACCTTTTTAGACATGTAGTTGGTACGAGTTACATTGAATGTAACGTTGGAGATTTTATGTGTATTTCAAAAAATTTGAGAAGGAAACAGTCTTACTTAATTAAGAAATAATCAAATAATTTTATTTTAATTCTAAAGTTTATTTTATCTATACAATAATTTTTGGAATATATTTTTATCTTAATTTGTCCTACTCAATTTTTTGTGGGATAGTTTGACTTGATCTACTACTAGTTACTTGATTAAATGTTTATCTTATTATATAAATCAATTAATATAAGTTAACACACCACCCTTTACTATCCCACTCACACACGTTTTTCTCTTCTCTCCACTTCTTCATTTCCTTCTCCTTTTCTACTTCTTCATCCTCTTTAAAAAAATTATTATTTCTACAATTCGGATACCTAACTTTATTTTGGAAGAATCTGTTATATCATGATAAATTTTTACATTATTAAAATTCATCTTGTGTAGAGAAATAATCTTAAGGATATAATGCACTTGACACGTTTCAATTAAGTTACTTTTCTTTTCTTTTCTTCTTCATTTTTAACACATAATAAATCCTTTATTAAAATAAATAGGATGTTTATTTGAAAAATTATGTACAAATATTAAAGTGAAAATGTCTAAATTAATTTACTTAGAATTTTTGGCCTATTTCCTTTTACGACCTGAAACCAACTTTTCCCAGTCAAGGAAATTTGACCCATTTTTATATATGAGTCTTCTGATCCATACGTACATATATAGGTGAAAAAAATTAAACTTCGTATGTAATGTACAAGTACACATGCATAACACAACAATGGATTTGGTACGTAGAAGCTAGAAGACGTACACTGCCAAATAAAAAAGAAATGGCTCATACAGCCAAAAGAAGGGGGAAAAGATGGCTCACCAGAACTACTCCATCTCTTGCTGCAAGTGCTAGAATATCTGCACAAGAGACCGTGCCATTGCAAGCAGCTTCAACGTTGGTTTTAATAGTATCAATCACTTCGTAACCCCTGACTGAATTTTGGTTAGGTACTGCATTTTTTTCACCGACAAAGGTGGCAGTGTCATCCAATAAAATTGATGCATCGCAGCCCTGAAAATTTAATTACAATGAAATAAAACTAAGATGTTAATGTTATATATCTATCTCCATAAGTCAAGAGCTAATTAACTAAATTAATTCTAGACCGTGACATTTCATTTTAAAAAGGAACTAATACTTTCATATACTACTTATTACTTTCTTTCCTTTGGTAAGATTTGCATCAATTTAATTCTTAGGTAGTCCAATTCTTACACAAATGATTCATCATGCCGGTATTTCCTCTAGATCTGAGAAACAATTTTTATGCAAAATAATAATAATAATAATACTATATGAAAAAATGGTTTTAGAAAATATGATAATATCCATGTGCTTTTTTTAAGAAAAAGAAAAAAGAGACACATACTTCCATTCCCATGACATATTCAAGCAGTTCCATTCCCATAAAAAAAAAAAAAAGGGTGTTAGAAAATATGATAAATCCATTTTTTTTAAGAGAAAGAAAGACACATTCATTTCCATGACATATTCAATTGTAGTTTCAGTACTGTAAGTAATTTTTGGCTTCTTCGAAAGCGATAAACTTCAACCTAAAACGTGTAAATTTTTGTTTTAGGCAACCATATACACTGTATCAAGTGTTAGAAGAACTAATTCTTAACCATAAATACATAAAACATGCACATGAATAGTTAATTATTAATTTTACGTAAATTTAATCTTGCTTAATCATTTGAATGAGGAAGTTAGCTTTGCTCACTCTCTCACATGATACGCTCTTTGCATGTGTATAAAACATAGATATATATAGAAATAGAAGTGGCTAAGAAACTGTGGTCTTACATTCACGAAACAGTCGTGGAAGAACAATCGAAGTATAGAGGCTCCAAGCCGGGCTTCTCCATTGACAGCTTGCTCCATTGCATTCCTCACAATGTTTTGAAGGTTGGACAAGTTTTATCATAGAAGTTGGTGGAAAGTTGTGCATTGGTAGAAGAAGCTAAGATAGAAAGAATGGACAGTGCAACATAGAAGAGGGTACGTAATAAGGGGGCCATCTATCTAGCTTTCAGCCACAAATAGTAATTTATGTTGTGTGTTGAGAGGATGAAGGAGCCAATGGAAGAGGGTATGCAATATATAGAGAAATTGTAGGCCAGGGTTTTGGTGCATGCAGAAAACAGCAAGGAATGATGGAGATATATTAAAGAGAGAGAAATGTGAAAAGAAAATACTTGTACCAACTTTCAAACTTGGCTGCCCCATATAAGTTTTTGGGAGCTACTTGGGTAGAAACACGTGAGATAAAAGATGAAGATGCATGGTTCACCATTAGAGAAGTTGACGCTTGACTTATTCCCAAATCCCAATAAAAAAACAAGGGAAAAGCTGCATAATTGAAGATCGTGAAACACGAACAAAGGGTGAAAAATCTAAAGCATGAAGTAGTCCTTCGGGCGGGGTCATATGTCAAGTGGAAAAACAAATTTCACAGTACCAGAGATTTCTTCTCAAGAACTTGGAGAACTGTGTTTATTTTGTGATATTTACATTAATTTATTTGATTAGCCTGACGAGGTTCCAATTAATCTTTCATGGCTTGAGGTGATCAATGCTTAAATGTGTGAATAGTAATAAACGTTGTATAATGTATTTTTCTACATATGATTTGCGCTTCTTCTGTTTTTTCAACTTTTATCTTTATTTATTTTGTTTATTGTTTGTCTTAATGAAAGGAGATGCATGATTGCTGTTACTTTACACGTCAGTACTATTCATAATTTCATATATTCTATTAAACGCAAAGAATGTAGCAAAAAAGAACTTCAATCATCCACTCAGCATAAAAGTGATTCTAATCATAACGGTATCCTTTTTAGGAGAACCCAAGCGGGGATCAGTTTGACCAGTTTTTACTAATTTTATGCATGTAAAGCAGCTCTGAATCCAACTTGAATTAGATTTGGTTAAGTCAAACACATCTTTGTCTTAATCAGTTATTTTGTCAAATCAAATTAACAAAATAAATGACGAAAAAAAGAATTGGGTAGCTTCCACGTTTCTGAAAAATAAATAAATTTAAGAGTTGGTTTTGTCCACTTTTCTGTAGTGCACCATTCTTACGAAAAATAATTTGTATAACTTTTAATAAAAGGTTGACAAAGGTATATATATGCATGAAAATTCAATGATTTGAATTTATATGTCATATATATGATTTGACAAAGAAATCTGTACTCCACATTTTAGTGGTCAATTATTATATAGATGTGTCCTAATTGGATAAGGATAGATTATGATCGTAACTCACATCACATGCTTAATGTGATGTGTTTGGCCAGGGGATGGGTTCAATTGCCATTAAGACCTTTGAAAGCTTAGCTACATACGCACATAAATTAAACCATATCAAAGTCAGAACTATGGCTAATTCAACATCTGAAAAATTATTATTGTGATCATCATATGTCTATTTAAAGGAAATTTTAAAAAGAAAAAGAATTAAATTCTTTTTTCAGCGAGCTAACCTAATTAGTCATCTGAGCGAGGTTGTAGATAGTTGAATAAGGCAGATAGATGGTCGACTAAGGCATATAATTTTCAATATTAATGTGTTTGAATTATATTGTTGTGTTTAGATTATTCACTCCTATATTATAATTTTATAAGTTTCCCTTTTTTTAAAGGTAATATTTATACGTACTCCTCTTCTAATGTAGTTGCCTCGTCTTCTTCAATTTGTGAGACATGTCTATGGGCAGAGGTAAATGTAGAAAATAATTAAGGAAGGGACACGAGTAAAACATCAATTTTATCCTTAAAATTATTATCACCAACTAATTTAGACATTGACATTATGAAAACTATCAATTTGGTACGCACTATTAGTTTTTGGGTTACCATGCATGTTATTGGTATGAAGTATTTATCAGATTTGTTGATGACTAACTTCTATCGAAAAACTTAGTTGGTCACCTTTAATAGAGTCTCCCTTCCCAACCACATTTTCTCTAGCCCAAATTCACTTGAATCATCATAATGTGGCGGTGTGCGCTATTAGTTAATTTTGGTCACTGCTATTAGGAAAAAAAAAATACAACCTCTAACTTTAACAACTATCAATTAATTTAATTTTTAACATTGATGTGTGTAAGTCAATTTGGTCTTTTTTTTTTAATAGAGATCACAAGTATTCTTTACGGAAAGCAATCTTGCTCGAGCTAGGTAAAACTGTCATGGGTGACAAAGTTCTTCTTCCGAGTATTTAACGTAGCTGCATATTCAGATCTTGAACTCAAGATCACTGGTTAAGCTAGAACAACCCCGCACCAGTCAATTTGGTCTTCAACACTCAAAACCAAATTAATTGATTTTACTTATAAACTTTAACATATATAATTATATTAATAATTACAATATTATATTATTTTTAAAAAAAATCTATTTGTACTTTTAATAGAAAATTTGAAGAGGGACGTATCTGGGGCCACACGCACCCATCCCTCCATCTTTATTTATGAAATTTTATATCAAATTAAATTAATATTTTTTTCTCTTCAATTAATTGTTCAATTAAAGAAAAAAATTTAGTCTCCTTAAATATTTTTATGAATACTTAAATTTCTTCAATTAATATTAAGCATAATAAAATATTTATAAATCATCACTAAAACAACAATTCATTATTAATTAAACTAATTTTAAATTATTTTCAAAAATTAAAGTTTCACATGTTTATTGCAATCATATATGAGTTTTGCCCTTTAATTTTCCTCTAACTTAATATAGCCATTTTTTATGTATTTTAATTCGAAATATCATTCAATTCAAAATTTTTTCTTAAATGATCATTTGGTTTAATGTAAGTAATAAAATATCGCTTATCTTCAATAGTATATTGATAATTATCAATTTTAAATAAATTTATTCAAATATCAATTAAACTTATTATTTATTTATTTATTTATTTTCGTATAGATATTAATTAGTCACCTATCATATACATACATAGGAACATATATCACATACAAAAAATCACAAGACTTAGTGGACTAACTTTTAATATTGATCATTCATATATGTTTGTATAACCTAAACTTATAATTCTCCTTTCTCACAATAAGAGTTTTCACCTTACACACACACATATATGTTAAATTACTCAGTTGGTCTCTAAACTATTTGGAAATTTTCAAGTATGTTCATAAACTAAAAAAAATTAATTGGATCTTTAATCATGTAAAAAAAATTTAATTGAGTTCCTAGGATTTTTAAAACACCATAAATTGTCATTTCCTAACAATTTCAAGTTGTTAGAAACTAATGTCAGGGATCTACTTTTTTTAGTTTAGGGACCAACTTAACACACACACACACACATATATATACATATGGAATTTGTTAATGTACATACACTTATTTTTTAGTTGGAGTATGTTAACAAGTTATAACGACAATGTATCTTAAAATACACTTACAATGTAGCTTACTAACGTACTCCAAATAAAAAATAAGTGTGTATACGTTAACAAATGCTTGTGAGGTTTGTTAATATATACACACTTTTTTTTAGTTGGAGTACATTAGCAAACTATAACTACAATTTATCTTAAAGTACACATATGGTATAACTTGCTAATGTACTCTAACTAAAAAAAATGTGTATACACTAACACCCTATATATATGTGTCGTGTGTGTGTGTGAGAGAGAGAGAGAGAGAGATTGATTTTGAATAAAAATAGTTCAAACCTTATTTGTAATTGTTTCCATTTTTTTTTATTCATAATTGTTTTCAGTTAATATAAGTGATAAAACATTTCTTCGAAATCTTATTTTCTCTTGACAATATAAATTCAAATTCTAATTAATATAGTTTTTCTTAGCGTTTCTTTTAATACAAGTCTAATAATTACTTTAATTTTTAAAATTCAAAATTGACATGTTATAATTTAATTAGTGGTTAATAGTATAACAAAAATGAGAAACACAATATTTTTGTATATAACAATGTCAATATTCATCTCAAAGAAAAATACATACATATTTAATATAGCCATAACTGAAATTAAAAATTTATTTTATTGTTTTGTTATGTGTTCCTTTCCTCATTATATTAGTAATTACAAAGATGTTAATTTAGTGATATGATTACAAAGTAATATATTATGTCATAGAATGATAATTGTTTCTTCAATCCTACTTCTCACAAGACTTATATAGGTCATATGACGATATTATTGAGGGGAAACATAACAGTAATTCTTTTATTCTCAACTTGATATAAAATTAAAGAACGATATACATGACTTATAAGATAAACAGTTTTTTTATAATGATAAAAAGTTTCTAGAGCTATTAGCTTTTTATAGTTTAATTTACTATATTTTTATATTTTCCCATGTATCGGGCGAATGTTAAGCTAATTGAATTGTAATAGATTGTCCAGGTTCTTTCTTGGAAGAGTTTAAATTTACCCTATGTCCTCATTTTTTATTTATATACGAATCAGTTCGCCCCTTTCTTGGGTTTGTTATTATGCAGCCTTAGACTTGGTGCCAACGCACGAATTGGTACAAGGCTTACTTTTAGACCAACAATATTTTAATAGACTGCATTTGTTATTGTTATAGCGACTCGTCAACGAAATTAAAAATGATTTCAATTTTCCATACGTTGCTATGACACTGACCAAGGTTTAGGAACATACAGATATGGATCGATGATCAAATGTGGCAAAACAACAGTTTAAAACACGGGTTCTCATTCACGTACTAGAAATAGAAATAGGGTTAAATATTTGAGAATCTTACATACATTTCGTCAATCATATTTTACATATTTAACCAAACACGTTCTAATTATTTCCCCCATGATACGTTTAATAGTCTTCAGTTTTTTATCCTCTTAGCATGATGTTGACTAACAATATCAACCTCCAAAGCAAACCTATGCCCCAGCCAGAAAATACAAGAATGGAAAAAGTAATGCGAGGGGACACTAGGATGACGAATCCCCTAAGGCGTGATGAATTACTCCTTTTTTCTATTTATTTTTCTTTGTTTGCCTTCAAGGATACAATATTTGAAAATTGAGAACCATAATGATTAGTAAAGCACCACGCAACCAACTATGCATCTTATCTTATGGGAGACTTATGGAGATCCTTAAGCAGAACGACCATCACAAACTAAAATATAAACAAGTCTAATCTTTCATCAATTTGAACCTTCAACATCATGTGGTTTAAGATTACAAAGAAACTGCAACTACCAAGCATACAAATCTAAGTTTGGTAAGCATGTACCTATCCTTCATTTAAATGTTGATAATATGTTTACAATGTTACATCCATTAACTGGATGTTGGGGCCGGGGGACAGCTTAGGGGAATGGAAACTAGAGCAGCTGCCTACCTTTGAGGGGGACCTTTGAGTCTTCACCAGTGGAACCAATGACTGCACAACATCTGCCATGAGAGGCCGATAATCTGCCTCCGGTTGCACACACATTGCTGCAATTGCAGCCACCTGGACAACCTCTTTCATAGAGTACTGTCCCTCCAATGAAGGATCCATAATCTTTACAACCTTTTCTCTATCCGTCAAAAGGGGCAAAGCCTAAACACATCGCACATGCAAGTTTGTTAAAAAAAACTAGTGCTTAAATACAAGTGTTACTTAAGTAATATTCTTCCTCCCATAAATAGAAATACTGGAATACCAATTGATTAAATAACTTTCACCAAGCAGTACAGAATCAACTTAGAACTAGATTGGTGAAAATAATTAACAAACGCACCCAAGAAACAAGAACACCTTCCCCTGGAGGTCTCTTCATATCAACTGGCACTCGGCCAGTAAGCAGCTCCAAAAGTACAACACCATAACTGTACACATCCGATTTTGTTGTTAAATGTCCTGTTAGTGCATATCTGCACAAACAAACATTGCGAAACGCAACCTTAGTTGTTCATGCGATGAAATTACTCATAGAACTCTAATAATAAAATGAAGATTACACTAACAGAATAACCAAAACAATGTAAAAACAAATTATAGGTTAAAATTTGTACTCAGGGGCAACATATCCCTGGGTGCCCAAAACTCGAGTTGAAACATGTCCACCAGCTCTATCAGGTCCAAGCTTTGCCAATCCAAAATCAGAAACTTTGGCATGAAATTTCTTATCCAAGAGGATGTTGCTGCTCTTAAAATCTCTGTGAATCACTGGGGGACTGACATGTTCATGAAGATATTCCAAACCCTTAGCAGCTTCAAGTGCTATTCTTAATCGAGTTTCCCAATCCAACTTCATGGGTGAAACAATAGAATCTACAGGAAAACCAACTCATCAAAATCAACTCAAACATACAAGATAACACAAAATAACTGACAAAAAATAGCAACCATGGCTGCAGACACAACACTTTTATATTAACTAGCCCACTGTTGAAAAATTTTACAAGAAAATGGGAGACAGAAAAACATAATTTATGATCTTGTAATGTCTGCAATATGAGATGATGACTCAAAATAAAAAAAAAGAAATGCTTTAATACACACCAGAAACATCGAATGAGAAATGATTATAATATAACATTTTATTACAAAGCATTGCAAATTTTGTTTTCATGGTAATGGGAGAGATATAAGAATTTTTGCTCCAGGTTCTGATCAAGTTCTCATAATAGCTCAAATTGACGAACCAAGAATAGAAATTATTTTGGAACAAACTTTATGTCATGCGTGACCCATCAAAAATTTCCTCTTATATGTCAGTCAGACAGTCTACATTTTCATCCTTATTCCTCATACACTAGAGATTCTAATTCTAGAGTTCAAATGTTAGTGATGCAAAAGATAAAGGCTTATGATGCATTGGTTCATACTTCATATATAGTGTAGAAATTGTTTAAACAAGTAACATGCTGCTTCAAGCATTAGTATATTTCCTTAACACACCTAGAGATTTAGAGGGAAGGATTACAACTTCAAGTAAGCCTCTCTTAACAGACACTCCTGTAAGAACAGATGAGAGAACTCCCATCTTTCCTGCCCGAGGGCTCTCTCTCCCTAAAAGAGACTTAAGGCAGTGTAAAATCAGGTGGTCAATTTCTGATCTCTTGCAAGATGATTGATTATATAAACCAACTGACTTGAGACCTTTTCTCAAATAAGATCGCATATAAATTACTTATAACCACCTAATAGCTATGTGAGTAAAATTGAGACAGCCGAAAAGGCAACGACAAATCAAACATTTAATTTAATTTAAGGTTTAAATACCATGGTTATCACTTCAAGGTCACTGTCCAGATTGTGTAATATGCAAGGAACATAGTTCAGTGCGTCACTTCCAACCCATAGTCATGATAAACTTTAGAAGGGAAGAATAAGCCTTGCAAAGTGAAAACATTCGAGGGAGAGAATGCAAAAGAGAGAGCAAGAGAGAGAGAGTTTGGGGAACATTATTTTCTTTGCTTATATGGACATGCCATTAAATTTTACACAACAGAACAGAGGCATCACTGTAAGGAATCAGTTACTAAAAGTCCCAGATGCAACCAGTCAAACTGAGTGCATGCTGGCTGGACTGTTTTCAATATATAATTTCATCAATTTAACTCTGATGTTTCAATACTGCAAGATTAATAGATTTATCGATCATCAAATATATTCCTAACAGATTGGAAAGTGTTACTCATTCAAACTAAAAAAAAAAAAGAAGTTCTAATCAATTTTTCCTTGTTCAGCACCTGGAATGAGCAAACAGATGAAGTTAGCAAAAGCAGAGATTGTTATATCAAAATTCCAGAGACATATATGTCCATCCCATGATGAGGACCTGAGCTACTGACTACCTAGTAAGAAAAATTATCTGTAGTCTCATCCATTCACAGCATTTTAAATTAGCAAAGAACAAAAAGCTTTTTAACAAATACATATTTCATGACTTACTGCTGACAGGATAAAGATGTTCCTGCAGTCCACCATTTGCCATAAATTCATACACCAGCAATTTATGATTACTATCAGAGCAGTACCCAAGCAATGCCAGCAGATATGGAGAATGCAACCGACTTAGCAATTCCACCTACAGTGAGATGTAATCAGCCAATTCAACTCAATTACCAATGAATTGGCTTCCAAGCCATTTATTGCTACCTACTTCATTGACTCATGGCCAAAAAAAGTATGATGATTCATAATCTACAAATTTCACTGTTTAGATTACAAGGGAAAACAAGAGCGTAAGAATGAAGACTAATGCATTCCATTTCCCATAGTTCCCAGAAAAGAAACAGAGCTAGCCAAAATGTTCTAAGAGGCAACAAACCTCTACTTTAAATTCTTCTTCTCCTTGCTTTCCTGCCTGATCCATGAATTTAATTGCAGCTTTCCTGCCATCATTGAGCACTCCCCGGTAAACAAGTCCAAATCCACCATGACCAATGACATTTGACTTGCTGAAGCCCCCTGTTGCAGAATGCAGCTGCTTGAAAGTGAACACCCGAAGTCCTTTCTCAGCAACAACTTGCAGATTTGCAAAGTCACTTTTCTCATTAAGGTTAGCGTCTTCAACTAATATAAAATCAAGTAAAATTTGTCAGCAAGTGGGACATCAATTTACTCTAGTAACGTAGAAAAAGGAAAGATAAAAAAGTTTTAAAGTAAACAACCAAAAGTTACTTTCAAACCATTCAGTTTAAAATCTTGAAAAAGAGGTAAAAATAACAACACTCAATATACTTCCTTTTTCCTATTTTTTCCTTCTCTTGAATACTCCGAGACAATACAAATGAGAATTAATTACACCCCAGACAAAAAAATAATAATAATAATAATATAAATGAATATCTATGATCTGGCAGTATCGATATTGACTGAATCATACTTAGTTTTTTTCAAGTGTAGAGATTGATACGTGATTATAATTAAATTAATTAAATTTAAATACAAAGGAAATATAAGGATCAACATGGCATGAAAAAGTATTTTCTATTTTCATTTCCTGTTTTCACAAAAAATTACAAAAATATCACATTACTTTCACTTTATTTCAAATTTTCAAAGATTTGCACAGAAAATGGTATTTTCACCATTGTCTACATTCATCTTTGAGAACTGGAAACAAAATAAAAGGCATCATTTTGTAATTATTTGTGAATCCAGGAAAGGAAAACAGGAACAAACTTTTAAAACCAAACAGACCAAACATGCTCTGTTTGATACGCGAACTTCACCAAATTTTAAGACAATAAGGAGCACTTATAAACAGTACAAACTACAAACAACATAGTTGCAACACAAATCAATCAAACAAACGCCCCTCTATCTTTCATCAACCAAATTCTCTATTTTAAATGAAACCTACATGAACCACAACTAAAGCCCAACCCCTCCAAAAAAAAATCACTAATATTTCTGAAAAAAAAAAAAACACAATTTGGCCAGAACTAAATTTCCACTGGGCCCAAGAAAAAAACGCAAAACAAACAAAAATCTCCAATGAAACCAAAAATAGAATATATTTAAAAATATTTATTTATTATGAATTTTAATTATAACATAATTTATAAATTTAAAAATATTTATCTATTTATTGTGAATTATAATTAATTATAATTATCCTCTCCAAGGACATATCTAATGAAAAGATTATATTTATATAAGAAAATAATAAATTTGAACCATATAATCATACATGGATAGTCATAATTTAATGTTTCGTGGCCACATAAAAATTTCATACATAAATATTTATCCTGTGCATTCATGATAAAATACTAATAATTATATAAAAATAAATATTTATCCACTGTATGCTAAAGTGCTAGTTATAACTAAATCTAAAACATCACTTCAATTTCACTCTGTTTCAGAGTGTTACAGACCGAACATTCAATTTTCACTACATTTTCAGAAAGAAACCCGAACCTTTTTTGAGGCTTTTGCGGCGGTTAGAGACCTTGTTGAGGATGTAGCAGTAGTAAGCGAAGGCAACGAGCAAAGCAAAGACGGCGAGGGAAGCGAGCGCCAAGATGAAGACGAGTGCAATCTTCGCCTTCCTTCTGTATCCGTAATCTTCGTCCATTTCGATGCTTGAGAGAAGCGAAAACCCTAACCCTAGAAGTGGTTAAAGCAGAGCATAGTGGTAATGCGAGAAGAAGAGAAGCGACAATGGTTAAAGCTGTTTGGAGCTTTGAAGTTCGAAAGACACACTCTGACTCACTCCCTCGCCTCGGCATTTTTTCTCTGGCGCGTACAATGTTGATACTGACACTTCTCTTTGCATTTTCGTACCCCAATTGTCGCAATTTGCCATCCCACCAACACCCTTTACAGCATTTTCGTTCTTTCCCCCTTCCGAAAATTTTTAACCAATTTTCTTGCTTGTTAAATAGAAAATTATTAAAATTTTTAAAATATTGAATTTTAATGTAATTACTTTTTTATTTAATAATTTCTTTATAAAATGTTAAGAGGAATTTGTAAGAAAATATAATATTATGAGAATATAACCCTCTTGGGAAAATAGTTACGAATCAATTCTGAATAAAATTTTGTTAACAAAATTTAGTCTCAACATTTAATTAAATAGAAAAAATTAGTTGGGGTTAATTTTGTTAGACGCAAATTTTTTAAGAATAAAGATGATTATTTTTTTATTATTATGTTATAAGTACGAAGTATATATCTGGGCACTTGCTTGATAACTAATTTAATAATTTTTGCAATAAATTTAACTAACCACTTTTAATAAAGTTTTTCCTTTCAACCCATTGTTTTCTATCCAAGATGATGTCTGGTTTAAGGTAATGAAAACTCTAAATTTAAAAAAAATTACATTATTACACACAACTAAGCCGTGGAGTTAGTTGGATTTGTTTATATTAGTGAATTTAACCAAGAAAGATAACATATTATTGAGATAAAATACAACATCGTGAATTTTTAAAAATTTAATACTAAGTTTTTTTTGTTCAACATTATGATAATTTGTTAATAAAATCAAATATATCATAACTTTGGATTGATATTATTAAGAGAAAAAAAATTACATATAATATTAAAAGAATACTACTGTGGTCAAAACCAATTTTAGGGGGGAAAATTACACTTATTAATATTTTTTACTTATTTTAAAAGATTTATACTTATACACATTGTACTTGATTCTAATGTACTAAGGTCTCATTTGCTATTATTGTCAATTTTAAAATTAAAATTACTTTTCAGTTTCATAAATTTTTGTTTCAATTTTTTATTGTTTTCAATTTTAAGACTAATTTAAATTACATAGTCACTCCACATTTTTTTAATTCAAGATTATTGATAATGAGAGCTATATGGTGGGAAATTACGATAGTGACAGTGAGAAAACAAATTTGTAGCGACAATAATAGTAGTAACAACAATAATTTAACAAATACAAGTGGCAACTACGATAATAGTGATGGTAACAATTATAGTGATAGTGATGTTGACAATTATAGTCATGATAACAATAATAGTAGTTGTTGTGGTGATGATGGTTGTTGTTATAATGGCAATGGTGGTGTGGTAAAAGTGATGTTGGTAGCAGTGGTGTGGTAATAAATGATGGTAGTGGTGATGGTAATAGCTTGTGGAGTCGTGGTGACAATGGTTGGGTGACAATAACAGGTGATAATGACAGAGATAATGGTGACAGTAATAATGATGGTTGTGATGAATGCAGTGCTAGCAATGTCGTTGGTTGGTGATAAGGGTGGTAGTGATAGTGAACTTGTGAAGATAAAAACAATTGGGACATTAATTGTTAATGAGAAAGGTGGTGGTGATGATAACTACAACAATAGTAACAACAGTGATAGAGATAATGGTGGCGGTAACTACAATAGTAATGATAGTGATAGAGACAATGGTTGTCACTAGGGCTAGCAATGAACCAAACTAACTTGAAATTAGTTTGAGACTCAATTTGATAATTGATTCGTTGAACTTGGTTCATGAACCAAATGAGTTAAACTTGAGTTGAAAATTGAGCTTGTTAAATAATGAGCTAAACTTGAGCTATGAATAGTTTGACTCGTTTGGTTCATGAATTAGCTCGATATATATATTAAACTCATACAATTATTTTTTAATTAATTTTATATTATTTTTATTTTTTGCATGAAATAAGTATATAAATTAAAATATGTAACATAATTAAAATTTTGAATCCAATTGAGCTAATGAGTTGAACCGAGCTGTTTGCGAGCCTAAATCGACTCGAGTTTTGAGCTGAAAAAAAGGCTTCATATCAACTCGAGTCAAGTTACAAGTTAAACAAGTTTCTATCGAGTTGAGTTGAGCCGGGCTCAACTTAACTTGACTTGGCTCATTTTCAGCCCTAATCATCACTACAAGAGTGATGATTGTCGTGGTTATGTTAGTATTAATGGTCACAAGGTGACAACAAAAGTAATAATAATAATAATAATAATAGTGGTAGCAGTGGCAACTTGATTGTGATGAAAGTTATGACATTGACCATTATCAACTTTGACAATAATTAACCAATGATAATAGTAGTAATGATATAGTGATTGTGATAATTTATATATATATATATATACACACACACACACATATAAACAAAAAATATTTTTATTAAAGATACAAAAATAATTTTTCTAATTTTAAAATAAATTCGATCGAAGTCTTTGAATAAAAAACAGTCTTAAATCATATGGCCATTCGCATAATTTTACAAATAATGATCCCAATCTCCAAATATTATGATTTGAATGGAAAAGAAGAAAAAAGAGAAAAAGGTGAGGGGCATAAGAATGCAATTGCAAAGAAATATTGGGATGTGGATTACCTGAAGTCGGAGAGAGAAGAAAAGCTAAATCTCCATCCTTAATTTTATTTTCCAACTTTATAAAATGAATAAAATATTAAAGAAAAAAAATTACAACCTCTAGATGGTGACTGCAGAGACAACCGTGAAGCTTGACAGCAGAGAATCCTCCAGGTCCGAAACATTGAGGCCGGCACCTTTGTCAGGCCTGATTGGACGGGCAACGCAGAGTAGTGCTATTACATTTACTAAATCCAAATAGGACAAACTCTGCCCATTGATTGCTTTGGGTCTCAATCTCACTGCATAACAGGACCCTCATTAAGACGTCCTTTCAAAAATAAAGTAAGTGCTCCCTTAATATAAATAAATAAATAAATGTACCCGTCGGTGCGGGAAGCGAAATTTTAAAAAACAATCATTTTATTTTTTAGGCTAAATTAAAATTTTAGGTTTATCTTTTTATGAAATTTTATTTTGATTTTTTATTTTTTAAAAACTTTATTTGGGTATTTTATTTTTGAAAACATCTTATTTGATTTTTTCGTCAATTTAAAATTAACATTGTTAATGATTTAGAAATAATAACGGTTAAAAACTATCATTATTTTAAAATTATTAATACCGTTAATAATTGAAAAATAATAACAATTTTTAACAACCATAAGACATTTTTTTTTCTTTTCCCCTCTTCCTCCTCTCTTCTTCATCTTCTCACCTCTCTCTCTCCTCTTCTTCTTTATCTTTCTCTTTACCACCACCTTCCTTTCTCTGTTGGGCCTGGACAATGGTCGTGGGGTGGCAAAGTGGTGGCGGTGATGGGTGGTGTGAAACCTCAATCTATTTCACCTTATGAAATCTCCACCGCTCTGCCACCGCCATCCACCACACCACCCACTACCACCACTGTTGCACCACCCACCACCGCCATTCACACCCAACGAAAGGAGGAAGGTGGCAATGAAGAAGAAGAGGGGAGAAGAAGGGAAAAAACACGTTTTGTGATGACTAAAAATTGTCATTATTTCTAAATTATTAACGATGTTAATTTTAATATAATGAAATGATCAAAATAAGACTTTTTCAAAAGATAAAATACTAAAACAAAACTTTTAAAAGATAAAGGATCAAAATAAAATTTCGTGAAAAAATAAAGTACCAAAATATTAATTTATCCTATTTTTTAAAAATTGTAAAAATAAATAAATTGAAACACAACACATGTAGGTTATATGACAACCGTGGTGAAAATAAGGTTGCAATTATGATAATGATGATATTGATATTATATATTCACATTTGAACTTTGAAGAGTACTTGAACTTTTAATCAGACGTGACACACTACACCAAGTGATATGGCAATTAAAACAGCACAATAGACTATTGTTTGTTTCCGATTTGTCGTTGAAGTATTTGTCGGGTGTTCTTTTAATAAATTCAGCGCCAAATTATGCTTAGTTTTATTGAAATTTTTATTTTTTTTCTAACCATTTTATAAGTACGAAGTATTTATTGACTTTATTAATAACTAATTTTCGTCATACAACCTAGCTGACCATCTTTAGTGGAGTCTTCTTTCTTAACCATATTTTTTCTATTCACAAGACTCGAATCCAAGATTTTACTTAAGATATTCAAGTCCAATGTCACTTAAACCAACAACATATTGGTTATTTTTTTATTGAGATTATTTACCTTACATATTAGATTCAAGTTCATTTTCTTAAAAGTGAATAAATATCTTAATCTACCTTTTAAAGGTCATTCTTAAATTCTTTAAAAATTTTGAATTTAATTTTTTACATTAGTTATGCATTTTTTAATTTTATTTTTTTTACACATTTTAATTTTATTTAAATGAATAATGTTACTTTATTTATGATACTTTTTTTTGTACAACTTCTATTTTATTTTTGATACAAACTTTTAAATTTATTTTTATACTTTACCTTAATTAAAAAAAAAAAAACCAACCTGTACTCTGTGCTCAACGATACAGAGAAGAAATAACAAGAAAGCCGTGTTTTGAGTGTGATCGGCAAACCCTTTAGACAGATACCTTCATTCCAAAAAAGATAAAAAAAGAAAGACAGACACCTTCATAATCGAGAGGCCGGCAACACAGCAATAGCATGACTTACGCTCTTTGGAACTCTCTTTAGAAGAGGGATGGAACAAAAAGAAAGGATCGGGGTCTAGTTGAAAAGTTCAGTCTCTCGTAATACGATGAACCAAATCTGAATTCTCCTTAGTATTTCGCAGTGCTGAAAGAAAAGATACTTGTAAGAAACCGAAAAAGAATAAGAGAAAAAAACAAAGTAAAAATAAGAAAAAATATATTATTTAAATGAGTAAAAATAGGAAAATAAAATTCTCTTATTTAAATAAATAAATAATGAAAAGAAATATATAAATTATGTAAAATATTTTTATAATAATAAGAAATTTAATTCAACTAAAATAAAAACTAAAAACTTTTCATTATAATATTTTTAATAAAAAAATCATTTAATTTTACTTTTCTACGTTATAGAAAATATTAAATATTAAATTAAAATAACTACAAAAAAAAAAAACCACGTCTCTCTCTCCCGAACTCCCCTCCCCCCTTCACTTGGTATTTTTATGTAATTTGATAACAATATAAAACTATGTTATATTATGTATACATAACTTATTTTCTCTATTGAGAAAGATACAAGTTTATCAAATAAAAATATACTACAAAAAATATTTTTCCCTAATATAATTATATCATATTACTAAGTAATATAAAAAGATCCAAATGTAAGGTAAATTTTAGATTAAAAAACAAAATATGATTCATTTTAATTTTTTTTATTAAAGGAGATATGAAAGATTAAATTGCGTTGAAATTTAGATGTTAAACAAAAATCGCAAAGGTTGTGCCAAAACCACTAGTAAAATTTCATTTCGTTCTCATGTTAATTTTTCAAACGAGAAAATTTTGTTCCTTCCTTATCCATAATAAATGGTACTCGATCCCAACGAGTGCAACACATTTTGAATCTTCACAGTATGAACACGACATCGCTGCTCCAAGGTAAATTTATGCTGAAAATACATCTTTATTTATGAAAATACATATCATGTTTGAACAGGTGACAGACTCAGGTTTCCACACCAATTGTCTCTCTTGCAGACGCAGCCAACCTTGGACGGTGAAATAAAAACCTTAACTACATAGACAGCCGTTAGATTTGCTTCTTCACTTCTTGCCACGCAGTTTGGCACCAAGGGCTCTCTCCAACTTGCCAATTATCTGCTGGTTTGGAATGGCTTTCCCCGACTCATACTCCTGGATCACCTGAGGCTTCTCATTAATTATCTGCAAGCAATCACACGCATTATCAATAAATACCAAACTATACAATAATGAACATGAAGACACACAATATGTATATGTGGTGTGTGAAAGCAAGCGAGAGAAAGAGGGAAGAGAGCAATACTTGAGCAAGCTGTGCCTGAGTAAGTTTCTTGTCCATCCGGGCCTGCATTATAGCTTTCTTGAGTTCAGTTGGAACTCGATCATCTGTGCACACAAGTCCAATCACTCGTTATGAGCATTAAAGTAGGAAGGGGTGTGAGTAATATATTAGAGAAAAATTGATGTTCAAACTTCAAATGATTAAGAAAAGAAACTTCATTGATGTTCACAGTTATATAATGGTATCAAAGTTATAGTGGCACGCTTCTGTTGAATAAAGCTCTTCAATTCTATCTATAAGAATATGTTTCTTCAATTCTATCCATTAACCCTTAGAGAGCCAAGATACACAACAACAAAACAGCAGAACAGACAAGACACCAGAGCAGTTATCTCATCAAACAGAAGCAAAACTATAATCAAGAGATTGTACATTGTAGGCAAGACTCAGTTTTATAATTGCTGTGGTACCATGATATTACAATCTAATTGAATATCAGGCAACAAGATAGGACATCAATTTGCAGAAAAAAAAAAAAATGTTATCTCATCAAACAGAAGCAAAACTATAATCAACAGATTGTACATTGGAGGCAAGACTCAGTTTTATAATTGCTTGGGTACCATGATATTACAATCTAATTGAATATCAGGCAATAAGATAGGACATCAATTTGCAGAAAAAAAAAAATGTTAGCTTAGGATGGGGGACCACTGTCACAAAATGTTTGCTTAGGATGGGCCTCGTTAGTTCTGCATCATCTACCTCATGTCCACCAATTATCACAGAGGACTAAAGAAGATGGAACCACACTAATACACTAAGAGTGTGTTTGGATTAGAGTTAATAAAATTGATTTTAGACAAACTTAATTTCGCAAAATTTGATTTTAACAAGAAACATGAATGAATGAATTGATTTGTGTTCGGAAACATTTACCTGAACATTGATTTTATTACAATGAATCTTGTTTGAACAGAGTTGATAAAAACTCACTCTTGGATGTGTAAATATTGTCAAAGTAATAATATAATATTATGAGAATATTTTTGTCACTACATACTAAACAGGATTTTTCTTCAGCCTCAAATGTGATTCTCCCTCCCCTCAAAGCTTCTCCTCCCAAGTCCAAGCTATTCAGGCATTTTTTTATTTTTTATTTTTTGCATGTGCTTAGAAAGAATTAGCATAGACTTCTATAACTTATATTTGAGTGATGAAATCAAAATGTGTCCGTGCATATGTGAGATATCCACAGTCACAGTAAACCCATGCTAACAAAGAATATGAATTTCCCCCGTAATTATGTAAATATTGAAAAGGTTAGCACCGAAAAACCAAGCTATTAAAACAATTTATAGCATAGAACCAACCAAAACATGCTGCAGGTAAAAATTTCAGCGATGAATCCCCCAATAGATGGAGTGAGGTTTTTCAAATGGTAGAAAATGCAAACAATTGAATTAGTAGAATATATAAAAGAATACTTACCCCAATAGATGGAGTGAGGTTTTTCAAATGGTAGAAAATGCAAACAATTGAATTAGTAGAATATATAAAAGAATACTTACGAGATAGAGTCTCTGTATCATCATCCAGTCTCTTAGTATTCAATGAAGTGCTACTAGATGCAGCTTTGTTTGTTCCAGCATTATCTGCACAGCAAGTTAACATCACCACTCTGACCAGCCAAATACACAAGAGCCACTAAAACGATGAAAAACTGAGAAACATTCAACCATATTATCACAAATTTATCGCTGATCCATTAAAGTACCCCAGGCAAAATGATCAACCCAGAAGAAAATACCTCTCTCTCACACGATCACAAAAATCACTTACAACATATAATCCATAATCCACAGTCCCACTTCAAATCTAAACACAAAACAGTGATTAACAACAATAATCAACAATAGAGATAAAAACTCCACATCAATGACCCATACCACGATTATCAGCGATAACACATAAATAATCATCAAGATATATATTATTTAACAAACAACAAAATCACAAACAGAAAACCGACGAAGAATCGCCTATATAATAATAATAATAAAAAAAAAAAAGAACCAACTCCTAATTAAAAATTATCAAAAACCAATACGTCTAACCCAAACTTCTAACAATTGATCAGAACAGAACCTAACAGAATCAGACGCTTCGATCAAAACTATTAAAAGAGAATAACTAATTTTTTTTCTCAAAAATCGAATCGGTGTCTAGAAAGGGGTGGACATTTTTTGATGGTGTCGATGTCGGCGCCGGAGCGGCGAGCAGCGTTGACGGCTTTCTCGTCCTTGCGGGCGGCGGCGGTGGGGGCTTTCTTGCGGAGCACCACCGGTTCCCAATCCTGCGAGAGAGGTCCCACTCCTGACATCGTTCCAAGGTTTCGTTTGTGCGTGTCGGAAACAACTTCTTCCTTGTGTTGGGTCGGTCGAGGCTAGGGTTTTGTTAGAAGAAGATAGAAATGGTTGAATTGAATGGGCATATACTATTAGCTTGGTGTGCATGTCTGGGTGGGTCCCATTTTCTATTGGACCTGCTTGCGTTTGGGCTTTCGGGTTGGTTGTTCAAGTTCGGGCCTTGCTATTTTCACCTTTTTTCTTTGGCCTTTTTTTTTCAGAAGAAAAAAAACATGAAAACACAATTTTATCCCTTCTTATATTTTATTCACCTTCCAATCCTTCTTTCCTCCACCCTCTCTATCGCTCACGTTCATTTCTACTTCTTCTCTGCACCCAACACAACACTTTGTCCCACCTACTCCTTTATTTCGGTATCACTGTTCGTCCATTTGCTTCCTTTGTCCGTCACATTGAAGCTCTGTAAGGTCAGCCATCAACATTTGCTCTAATAATCATCTTTGACGACTTTTCGGTGGCTCACAACTCTTTTTTTTTTTTCATTTTACGAATTCAACGGAAAAGTATTTTTGTTTTGTAAAAAGTTACAAAACAACGTGTTTCCATTTTGTAACTTCTTTGTTTTGATTTTGTAACATAAAAATTTACAAACTTTGTTTGTTGGTTGTTGAGAGAGCATAGGATTCTAGTATGGAACAAAGTTGGAATAAATTTTTTTTTTCTAATGAAGTTAACATGCCAACTGTTAGGGAAATGTAATTAAAGCAAAGGATGATGCTTTTGAGCATCCATTACAAGTAAGTGATAATGCTTTGGAAAATTCTATAGAAGCATACGAGAAGTATGTAATAAAGAGATTACATATGAACCCACAAGACATGTAATATAGAGGTATTTGAATAATTAATTGTAAAATTTTATTTGATATTTATTATATTGTTGAATTGATTAAGGATTATTGAATATAGGTTTTTGCAGAATGTGATAATTTGCTGAAGTGGGTTCGACGAATTGGAAAAATGTACGGATTTGTTATTGTCATAGATTGGTCAAAGATAAGACCAAGGAAGACATTTGTCTTATTGTCTAGTGAAAAGAGAAGAAAGTATAAACAATACAAAGACATGTTAACCCGTAAGTCCACTAGAACCAAAAAAGGTGATTGTCCCTTTAGATTAAAAGGGAAGTTTGCGAAAGGCGTCAAATGAAGACTTTTGGTTGTGCGTGGATTTCATAACCACAATATACCTAAGACATTGTTAGGCTATGTATATGCGAGTCGATTGAATAGTGAAGAAAAATATCTGCTAGATAAAATGACCAAAAACATGGTGAAGCCTAATTAGATTTTGCTAATAATCAAAAGCCAAAATGAAACGAATGTCAGCATTATCAAAATCGTGTATAATGCATGTCAAAATATCGTTGACATCTAAAGGGTTCAAGAACTGAAATGCAACATTTAATAAAGTTGATAGAACATGATAAATATGTCTACTGATACAAAAAGGTGGATACTAAAGATGTTGTCAGAGGTATATTGTGATTGTCGCAACCGAGGTCACGATGAGACGACAAAAATGATATTAAAAACAGAAAAGTCGCCACCATTGTTTATTAAGGAAAAACATGGAAAAACCCTAAAAACGATCCTAGCACCCTACGACATCGATTATAAAAATGGTTACCCTTTAACTTGTTGTGTGGATAGAATCAATTGTCTTCTCTGCTTGCTTGTAAAATTATCAATCCTATTTTTAATTTATTATTTTTTTATTTAAATTTTATTATATATTTTTTTTAAAATATAATATTATCATTACTATTTTATTTTATTGCTTTTGAGATCGACAAGAGTAGGTTCCTGCTCCTACGTATCCTCCGGTGCAATGAGAAAATCAGACTCACGTAATTCTTTGGGTAAAAAAATCATTTTTGGGTTGATGTATTTTTTTAGTTATATTTTTTGTTTTTTTTAATTATTATTTTATAAAGATTATTAAGATCTTTAATATTAAACGTTATAAAGTATCATCCACAACGATAAGCGGCCTAATAGATGTAGATTCTGTTGGAACCAAAGACACAGAAACGTCTAATCTCTCAATGTCTTGAAGATAACAAACTTATTAATGAATTATTATGTGCTTAAAAACTAACCCCGTTACAGCTAAGAAGACCGTCCAATAAACGAGTTAAAGACTGTCCAGTAGACGAGTTAAAGACTGTCCAGTAGACGTGTTAAAGATCGTCCTACAGACAGGTTAACAACCGTCCAGTTGACATATTAAAAGACCGTCCAGAAGACTTGCCGAAAAGACCTACCAGTGAACAAATTGATGGCAACTGTCCGATGAATAAACTCACACAAGTCTCCAAGATCATATGTTCAAACGGCTAAGCTTTTAGTTTGAACGTCAATTTTATTTATGTTAAATCTTTCTCGTAATTGACATATTACTACTTCTGTGAATTAACATTCAAATTTGCTTGAAGCATTAAATAACATCAACACCATTTAGTGCAAAGCGCAACAGAAATAATAAAGCAAGTCAACTTATCAAGCTGCCAAGATAAATGAGGAATGTTCAGAAGAACAGACCGCAAGCGCAATCCTGCACCTTCCTTTTTAGTGCAAGTCTAAAAAGTACTATGCCTGACCTCTCTGAAAAGACTGTTTGCACGCTTCTCATTGCATAGACGAGTCAAAGTCCTCTACAACGGATCTTTTCCCTTGAAGACTATTTATACATGCTCCAACAAAGAAGCAAAAAGATAGCGTGAAAGAAGTGAATTGAATGAAAAAGGCGAAGTCTGTGTAGACTTTTAGAATACTCTGATAGAAGCGTCCACTGGACGATAGCAAAATCTTGTAAAGATCCTTAAAGAGATCTTGAGCTTATCTTTCAAATCCTCACTACGTGAGTTATTTCCTTTTCTTTAAAACACTTGTTGTGTTGTGAAAGCCGGAGAGGCTTAGTGTAAAAGAATACTTAGGTTAAGCAATCTAGGGTGATTGCTTTGTAAAGCCTAAAGAGGTCACGAACAATACTTGTAACCTAAGGTTGGTTAATGGATACCTTCTGGGTGAAGGGACTAAACGTAGCTCAGGTTGAGTGAACCAGTATAAAGCTTCTGTGTTTTCTTCTCTCTATCCCTACGCTTAAAAACGTTTGTTTAGACCGATCTACCTTTTTCGGAAAAGCTTTTAAACGCACAATTCAACCCCCCTTCTTGTGCGCCCTTTCTTATTTCAATTGGTATCAGAGCTCGGCCTCTTGGGGTTGAGCATCTAACACTGCAGGGATAAAACGATCTTGATCACTCATGGAGAATGAAGGACAAGCAGTTAACAGACCGCCTCTTTTAAAGGTCAAACATACGATTACTGGAAGCAAAGAATGATAGCATTCTTTGATGCATGTCACATAGACATGTGGGACGTTGTAGAAACTGGCGACTACCTGCCCCTTAACCATGATGGAGTAGAACTCCCAAGAAGTCAATGGACAGAATCTCACAAACAGAGGTATCTTCTAAACTCAAAAGCTAGAAATGCTATGATGTGTGCCCTATCAGAATCTAAATATGAAAAGGTACACAATCTAAAAAGTGCTAAGAAAATGTGGGACACCCTCGCTCTTGCCTACGAGGGCACCTCACAAGTAAAGAGGTCCGAATTGAGCTTACTCGTAAGACAATATGAACTCTTTACTATGGAAGAAAATGAAACTATCGAACTTATGTTTGGTAGATTTCAAACCATAATAAACAACCTAAGGTCCTTAGGCAAAACCTATGATAATTATGATCACATTGACAAAATCTTGAGAAGTTTGCCTAGGCAATGGAGACTGCAGGTTACAGCCTTAAGAGCTTCCAAGGATCTAACAGCACTCTCAATAGAAGAGTTACTTAAAACTCTTAAAGTCCACTAACTGGAGCTGAAACAAGACGAAGGACAGAAGAAGAAGTCCATTGCTCTAAGCGTCCAGCGTCCACCCAGAGGATCAGTGTCCAAGGCACTAAACGTGGAAGAATCCTCCGAGGAAGAATCTGAGAAAGACGACTCTGATGAGGATGAGATATCCTTCATCTCAAGTAAAATACAGGCTATATGGAGGAAGAAAGGAGGTTCAAGAGCTAAAAACTTCACAAAGTTTAACAGAACTCCTAAAGAAAAAGGTCCTTCAGTATGCTATGAATGTAAACAGCCTGGACACTTCAGAGCTGAATATCCCAATCTACAAAAAGACAAAAAGAGGACATTTTTCAAGCAAAAGGGTCTCATGGCTACTTGGGAAGACATGGACCTATCTTCATCAGATGAAGAAGGAGAAGAAGAAGCCAACCTGTGTCTCATGGCAGGAACCAGCTCTGATAGCTCAGACAATGAGCAAGACGAAGAGGTAAACTTCAACAATTTAATTTCTTTACAGAAGCTTATAATGACTTGTTTGCCAACTCTTCAACTTTTTCAGTAGGATATAGAGAACTGAAAGGAAATTTTCAACAATAACAAAAGATTTCAATTTGCTCAACGAAGAGTATAAAAATGTTCTGAAAGAAAATGAAGTTTTGAAAACTAAACATTTTTCAGAGGAGACATCTTCTCGTGAAGTCCTAAAACTTCAAAAAGAAGTCACTCATCTAAAGGAAGTTTGTCTAAATTTGTCATGGTACTAAAAATCTAGATAAAATCCTATCATATAGAAGAAGTCCTCATGACAAATCTGGACTTGGTTTTGTTAAAGAAGAAAACCACAATCTTGGTAAAAATATAACCTTTTGTAAAATATGTGGAAAGAATGGGCATGAATCAACACATTGTAGATATCGTCCAACAAAGAAGGCGTCCAATGCCTTCAGAACTAACAGCAAAGGACCCAAGTCCATTTGGGTACCTAAGTCTATGATAATACCTGTTGCAGATTTGCTTTACAATAGAAAGAAGACCCCAGTCATGGTACCTGGACAGTGGTTGCTCACGGCACATGACGGGAGAAAGGTGTATGTTCCAAAGCCTACAACCAAGAATGGTGGGTGGGTCACCTTTGGAGGAAACCAGAAGGGAAAGATCACAAGTATAGGAACAATCGGTAAGCATTCCTTTTGCTCTATTGAAAATGTTTTATATGTTGAAGGTCTCAGACACAATCTACTGAGCATAAGTCAATTATGTGACAGTGGACACAATGTCTCCTTTGACAAAGACAAATGCACTGTCAAGAATCTAGATGGATCCATATTATTCTCTGCTAAGAGGCAAAGCAATCTCTATAAGATTGATCTAGTTGACCTCACAAATCAAAATGTATCTTGTCTAGTATCCATCAAAGAAAATCAATGGATTTGGCACAAGAAGCTTGGACATGCAAGCTTGAGATTATAACCTCGTAAGAGGACTTCCAAATCTTACTTACAAGTCTGATATTCTTTGTGATGCATGTCAAAAGGGGAAACAAGTAAAAAGTTCTTTTGAATCAAAAAATACTGTTTCCACATCTAGACCTCTTGAGTTATTACATATTGACTTGTTTGGTCCAACTAAAACAACCTCCCCAAATGGAAAACGATATGGACTAGTCGTAGTGGACAACTACTCTAGATGGACATGGGTTATGTTCTTAAAACACAAGGATGAGTCTTATAGAATCTTTTCTATTTTCTGCAAAGGATACAAAATGAAAAAGGTGTTTGTATAGCTTCAATAAGAAGTCATCATGGAGGAGAGTTTGAAAATGAAAGTTTTTCAAGGGTTCTATGAGAAGAACGAAATTCTCCACAACATTCTCTGTACCACGAACACCACAACAAAATGGTGTAGTAGAGAAAAGAACTGGTCATTGCAAGAAATGGCTAGAACCATGTTAAATGATAACTCAACCCCCAAGCACTTCTAGGCTGAAGCCGTAAACACTGCATGTTATTTACAAAATAGAATTTATGTAGACCTTTTCTAAAAAAGACTCCCTATGAACTGTGGAAAGGACGAAAACCCAACATATCATATCTTCATCCCTTTGGATGTCAATGTTTCATTCTAAACACTAAGGACAACTTTGGTAAGTTTGATTCGAAGTGTGATGATGGAATACTGTTAGGCTATTTTGAAACATCCAAGGCTTATAGAGTTTACAACTCTAGAACCTTAGTAGTTGAAGAAGCCATCCACGTTAGGTTCAATGACAACAAGCCTGATAATGAAACATCAGAGCTAGACGATTCTTTTGCAGATATGAAGCTGGACGATGCCAGACCTTCAGCGTCAGAGATCTGATGGGCGATCCAAAAGCAGAGGAAAAAGAACCAACTGGACGCTCTTGGCAAATGAAGACCTATCATCCAGATAATCAAACTCTTGGAAACGTTCAAGACCATGTTAGGACAAGATCGACCTTCAAGGAGCAAGCCCAAACTGCCCTGATTTCTCAACTAGAACCAAAGACAATGGACGAAGCTCTCTTGGATGATGGCTGGATTAGCACCATGAAGGACGAACTTAGTCAATTCGAAAGGAATGATGTCTGGATGCTAGTTCCTGCACCTAAGGACAAGTCTATCATTGGAACAAAGTGGGTATTCTGCAATAAGCTTGATGAAACTGGCAACGTGGTAAGAAATAAAGTAAGACTTGTAGCTCAAGGCTACTCTTAGCAAGAAGATTATGACTGCAGAATTTGAGATGAATATGATGGAGAATTAAAGTTCTCCTGGGATTGCAAATAAAGCAGACTAGAACGGCATTTTCATACATCAGACAAAATATGTCAACGAACTTCTCAAAAAGTATAAGATGGACGATGCAAAAGAAATGAGTACACCCATGCATCCATCATCCATACTTAGCCTGGACGACACTTCTAAAAAGGTAGATCAATCTACATACCAAGGTATGATTGGATCTCTTTATATCTTACAGCATCCAGACCTGACATTATGTTCAGTGTATGTCTATGTGCTCGATTTCAGTCTGATCCTAGAGAAACTCATTTAACAGCAGTTAAGAGAATCTTTAGGTATTTAAAAGAACCACTAATCTTGGTTTATATTTTAAGTCAAACAAAGAATACAGATTGGTTGGTTTTTGCGATGCTGACTATGCGGGAGATAGAGTAGAACGCAAAAGCACCAACGGAGGATGTCACCTCATGGTGGGAACCTCATTGGTGGGAATCTAGTCTCCTGGACGAGCAAAAGACAAGGGACAATTACCATGTCCACAGCGGAAGCAGAGTATGTCTCAGCTGCGTCCTGTTGCTCACAACTCTTATGGATCAAGCATCAGTTAGAAGACTACAATATATATGAGAGTAACATTCCTATCTTCTGTGATAAACACTATTGCTATAAATCTGTCAAAAAATCCTATCTTGCATTCTAGAGCAAAGCACATTGAAATAAAACATCACTTTATAAGAGATTTTGTTTAGAAGGGAGTTTGTCAATATTCAGTTTATTAACACTGAAAATCAATTGGCAGATATATTTACAAAACCCTTTCCTAAAGATAAACTCATGCCATTCGAGATCTTCTAGGAATGGAATTTATAAGTGATTAGTTTGTTCAACATGCCTTGATCGTCAAATGTTTTCATAAGCGTCCAATATTTCATCGTCCACTTACATTTTTTTTAACTGCCTTTTTTTGTGTGTGTGTGCATCTTATCCTTACCTAATCATGTTTTCTCTGAAAATGATTGAATAAATGCTTCTGTTGGTCTGAGTCACTCATGCGCCGTACAACCAACCTCGAGAAATGTAAGCACCTGACCCAGCATTTATTGCACATCACCTCTCTCTTCGAAAGTGTAAGAACCGCCAAAAAAAAAAAACTCTTCGGTTTCTTCATATACACTCTAACCCAAACGAAATACTCACCTTCTCTCAATCCATCTGAACTCCCTCAACTTCTCAAACCCTAAACCTTCCTTCAAGCTCTCAGATATGGCAACTGAAAAGGCTGGTCCTGTTGTAAAGGTCGTGCTCGTGTGGAAAGCCTAGACAAGGCTGTTGGTCTCATTGAAAGCCGCTTCGACATCTAAGCTCTTGACGACATGGGGGTGAATATAAGGATAACCTGCTCAGATGTGGAATCCTCAACTACTTCCACTGAATTAAATCATATACCCAGAACTCAATCGACAGTTCTGGAACTCTGTCGTTTTCTCAAAAACGGACATTACTGGAACCGTTCTGGAAGTTAAGGTCACACTGGACCTAGGCTCAGTCGCCCAAGCCATTGGCTGTGAGCGGGCTGGGTCCTGTATCAAAAACAGTTGGGAAGACAATTTTGGAGGACATGACACAGTTGATGCTGCACTAATGGGTCCCGAAGGACAAGGCCCAGTCGAGTACAGCAAACTGACGAAGGAAGGGAAGATATTCCCAGCAGCTTCTGAACAAGGGAATTCTTCACAAGGCTGGGTCTAAGGACAGCGTCACCTCCTGCATCGATTTGCGTTGTTCCACATGATCACTGGTCAACCAGTTCAACTTGCCGCACCTCATCCTGAGCAACATCTTCAGGACCATGAGAGGACGCGGAGAGTGCGACCAGATTACCTATGCCGCTTTTTGGCAACAGCAAGTATTTCATGCTTTCTTCACACTCTCTCTTGGGAGCAAAACAAGATTCGGATTCTGGGTGTGGCCATAGATTCACACAACTACCATTTGGACGCAACAATGTTGCGCAGATGAAGGTTGGATTCGTGCTGAAGCCTTTGGAGACCACGTCCAAACTCGTGACGTCAAAGAAGAAGCCGTTGAGATGACACCTCTACAAACAATAGCGCCAATCGTCCAGCATGCTGCACCTATAGACGATGAGGTACTGTTTGAGATCCAATTGCTGCCAGACCGTCCACCAGAAGAAGGTCGTCCAAGGCGCAAGTAACCAGAGCTATAAGGTCAAGACCCAACGACCTTCAACTCCACTGGCAGCTGCTCCTTTTGCTACATTTACTCCTTCTGTTGCACCAACTATACTTCCTGCTAGAGACAGTTGATCATCGCCGCTGATGACGAAGACGATGAGCCGATTGGTAAGCTTGTCAAGAAACAGAAAGCTGCCACGGTTGTTATTCCTGTTCAACCACAATCCAACCTTCTACATCACCCAAACGACCAACAGACACACTGACAGGGGGGGAAGCACAGTCTAAGAAACGTAAGATTTCCTCTCCTGCTGTTGTTGATGAACCTGAAAATGATTTTATAGAATCTATCATTATTGAACCATATGAACCTCTTACCCAACCACATACCGAAACATAAACCACACCTGAACCAGAATTGTTGCTGCTTGGTGATGAAGGTTATACCTGCACCATTCCTACTCCCAGTATCCCAAAAACTACCTCTCCATTAAACCTCCTAAATCATCTCCTTTCTCAACCATCATCCCCTTCCCTACCCTTCTCTCAGAAACCTTGGCACAAACCAAAAAGAATTGGCCCCTACTGTTTGTTAAAGGAAATTTCCAAAACCTCCTGGACGACAATGCCATGATTCTGCTTCCAGAGCTTCTCGAACCAGACTGTGATTTTGACTACTCTCCGATCATCATGGAGAAGTACATGGACGACTATGTCCATCAGCCGTCGGAAGAATATCTGGCACTACCTCTTGGAGCCATTGAACACTTGCCGCTGAAGCGATTTATCCAACAGAAGTATCCTCAAGTTGTACGGGCTTGGCACATAAATGCTCATCCTCCTGGAGTACTTCAACACAGAGTGTTTCAAGTCGAAGACACCGCGAAAGCTCTACAACAAAGAAGATCAAAAGACGAACGGATCATTCATCTACGACCTGTAGAGTTAAAGTTTCGACCTATAGATCCGGAGGAAGATGGATATTTCCATCTGTCTTTGAGCATATGTTCTGCAACACTCTTAAGGCTCAGCATTCCTGAAGTATCAGCTGTTCATTCCTCCATC
>QUWT01000691.1:0-48301 GCA_004329165.1 Spatholobus suberectus | reverse complement strand
AATTCAAATGTCTAACAATTGTTACAGGCTTGGAGACAATGAGAGATGAACACCATTAAAAATATTGGACCAAGATATAGAAGAATCTAGCAATCATAATGAAGTCGTCAAGTGCATCCAAATTGGTCTATTATGTGTCCAGGATAAACCTAATGATAGACCAACGATGGCAAGAGTTGTTTCCTATCTCAGTAACCCTTTAGCTGAGTTGCCATATCCAGGAGAACCGACGAACACTATGCATAAAAAAATATTGAAAAAGATGGTAGCAGGGGAGGTGAGTACAAGTTCTACATTTGTCAATGAAGTGTATTCCTCGGTAGAACGAGGTTCTACATCCTCTGTCGATTCTTAAAATTCATGTAATTTGTTCATTGATCTGTAATCTTATTTAGATATATCATATGCCACATAGACTGAGCTAGATTGTTTTTTAAACGTGGATCTTCAATTGGTCTTAAAGCCTACGGGGTGTAGAAAGATCCTTGCAGAGGCTGCACTTAGTTATAAACCTAAAATTAGTTTTAGTTTTTATCTATTTCAAAACTTAAAAATACCAAGAAGGCAATAACTCTAAATGGGTCTTAGGCCATGTTTGGATAAACTTATCCATAAACACTTACAGGAGAAGAAAATAAGAAGGAAAAATAAATAAGCTACTCCTACAAACTAAAATTAGTTTATACATAAGTTAACTTTTGAAAAAGCTAATATAAGAGAATTCTTAAATTATCTATTTTCTTCAAGGGTGGAGATAAGAGTAATTCTTGGTAGAGTTACTCTTCTCAATTACTCTTGATATATATTAAATTTCAACGGTTCAATTGTTGAATATTTTAATATTTTGTCAATGATCACGCATACTAAATTTTAGGTAAATCATACATTTATAGTTATTTAATTTTATAGTCAACATTTGCTTATAATTTTAAAAATATGTTGTATGTTGATTTGAATTTATTTAATGAAGTATCAAATAGTTTTTAAACTTTATAAAAATTTGTAGACTTGATCTACTTAATAAAATCTTTTAATTCAACAGTTGGATTGTTGAATTTAATATACTAAGAGTATTGAATAGAGTAACTCTGCTCAGAATTACTTTTGGAATAACTTGTTCCCCATCTTTTTTTCAATTTAACATTTTATCTATATATCTAAATTAAATTTTAATATGTTTTTTAAAGAATTTGTTAATATAATTAAAAATAACATTATATCACAATTTAAATTATTCCTTATAAATTTAAAATATAATTTTTATATTTTTTAAGATATTTATTTATTATGAATTTTAATTCTAATAAAATTTATGTATTAAAGTATTTTTTATTATAAAATTAAACATTTATCCTATATACAATACAATTACAAAGACTATAATACTGGTATATACAAACCTCAAAAGTGAAAAAGAAACAAAAATTTGCGCGTTGGGCAATGAGTAATGTCAAGCCCGTTAAAATTGACGAGCAAGAGATCGAGGGATTTCTACGTTGTCATCTATCTCGGTCTCAATCAACAACCATTTATTTTTTTCTTATTTTAATTTTAAAAACTTGACCAGCTTTCAAATGTGAAGTGGAGATGGATTGCTACTGGAAGAGCTTAAAAATTGTGGGTACATTTTGAACATAAAACTCGTTGAAGAGGACCCATTCGAAATTGAATTAGTCAACAGCAGTTATTCAGTGAACTTTAAGTTGGCTTAACAGGGACGCAACTCTGCAACATTTCACGATTTCTAGAAGTTGAAACTGTAACAGGACATGTCTGGATTAAATTTTTTTATAAACACGAATAAAAAAAAAATAAAAATAAAAAGTAAAAAGTAGTTATTCGTAAATTAAATTAGTTTATACATAAGCTAATTATCAAAAACTTTTTTATATTAGTTTTTATTTAAAATATAATTTTTAAATTTATGTATAAGTTAATTTTAATTTATGAAAAATTTATTTTATTTTATTTTTCTTTTTTTCTTTTATACTTATAGAGAAATTAATTCAAATAAGCTAAAACACAAATTATCACCCACGTGGAGCTGGGCATAGTCACAAGAAAACATATGTATTAAGTATGATTCAAGTATTATGCAACTGCGTGCCTTGGGAAATAAATAAAATAAAATAGATCGAATACAAATGATATACGTGGTAAGCTTCATAAATGTGCATATGTGGTCAACAGCAAATAAAAAAGTGGGAAATTTAAGGGGGAAAAGAAATATTTGTTAGTTGCGTCGCTAGCCCACAGTGTATAGCGGTTTGAATCACATACATCCCTTTTTTTTTTTTGCAATAAATATAATTTATTTATTTAAAAAAAAAACACTGGAAAAGTTGAAAGAGCGTTCAACAGTAGTTGAGCTGTTTGAATTTGCAAATATACCATTTACTTGAAATTAACGTATTTTTTTTTAGAAAAATACACAAGGAAGAAGCTCTTCTTAAAGTAGAAATTGTTACTAATTTATAGTCCCAACTAATATTTATATAATACATTTAAAATTTATAATTTACAAAAAAATTAATAATACTTAATTACATGAGAAGATTAATAGAACCATAGTAATTTAGGATTACTTAATAATTTTTCCTATTAAAGTACCTAATTCATATGATTTGTCTTGGTCTGAAGAAAAATCTCGTAGCAATCAAACAGCGGATAAACCTGGGACTTCTCTTAACAAGTAAGATATATATGGACTTCGTGCCTCCTACAGTTTGATTGTTTTCAAATATAATGTCTACGAAAAGTAACACGTCTTAATCTTTATAAAGTTACAACTTAGAACCTTGCTGGTCCTAGGGGACATTCTCCAATGCGACTATGGCACCTTCAAGAGTGATTCCCCATCTTTGTCTCCAGCTTATACTCATATCTATACCACCGCTCAGCCAAGCTTCCTGTACCATTTCTGCATGAATGATAAAGGCAACTACACTGCAAACAGTTCCTACCAGACCAACCTCAATACCCTTTTGTCCACTTTGTCTTCCAACACACAAATTGATTCCGGCTTCTACAATTTCTCTCAGGGCCAAAACTCTGACAAAGTTAACGCAATTGGGATGTGTAGAGGAGATGTTAAGCCAGACGCTTGCCGTAGTTGCCTAAACGATTCCAGAGTCCTTCTCACACAGCGTTGTCCAAACCAGAAAGAGGCCATTGGGTGGTATGACAATTGCATGCTGCGCTACTCAAACCGCTCAATATTTGGGACCATGGAACCTGACCCTACCTACTTTCTGTGGACCAAAATAATGCAACTGATATGGATCAGTTCAATGAGGCGCTTAGGGGCTTAGTGGACAGCCTCAGAAGCAAAGCTGCATCCGGTGATTCCCTTAAAAAGTATGCTGCAGGAAGCGCAGCTGGTCCAAGCTTTCAAACTATATTTGCACTTCTACAATGCACACCTGATTTATCTGAGCAACAGTTGCAATGATTGCTTGGTTAGAGCTATCTCAGATATCTCAAGTTGTTGTGCTGGCAAGACAAGTGGCAGAATTGGAAAACCAAGCTGCAATCTTAGGTTTGATACATCCCCCTTCTATGACTCCGCAGCTGATGCCTCTCCTCCGTCCTCGTCGTCCCCACAGGTGCCTCCTCCTTCAGACACCAATACCACTCCCTCAGAAGGTACCTGCCATGTTCTTAGTTAAGGGATGCATAACTGCTTTGCTAAAGTTCAACCAGTCTTGAGGGTCTTCTGGGTTTGAAAATTTTAATGCATCATTGACATTGGATTTCTTAGTCAGTTCTCAACATGGAGTTTCTGGTTTTTGCAGGAAAGAGCAACACAACAAAAACTGTCATTGCGGTAGTTGTACCAACTGTTGCCATCGTTGTGCTGGTCATCTTTGTGTGCATCTTCCTAAGAGCAAGGAAGCAAAGGAAAATGTTGACAATGAAAGTAAGACAAAATATTGTTTTCTTGTGATGTCTCATTGATATGACAAAAGTTTATTCAACTTCTGGCATTGTCGCGATAAAATTCTCTATACAAGTAATTAATCAAAATAAAATTACAAAATATGTAGTAAAATCTGTACATCTAGCAGAGGGTATTGATTCAGTCAAAGAAAACGATAAATTCTTGTTAGCCATCATGCTTTTACTGATTTAGTGCTGTCAATGGCTCTTAAATCACCTTTCAATAACTAAAATTGATTAAACTCCCTTACCATGTGTAGGTGAAATTGACGATGAAATTGAACCTACTGAGACATTGCAATTCAATTTTGACATCATAAGAATGGCTACAAATAACTTTTCTGAGACAAACATGCTAGGAAGAGGAGGATTCGACCTGTTTACAAGGTAAGAATAAGCGGTTACATTATAGAAATTTATTTCAGAGTTGTGGACATGTGGTATTCACCGACTATTGGTCCCCAATCACATGTATTCAACTTTGATATATTTTCAGGGTAAGCTTTCCAATGGACAAGAAATTGCTGTCAAAAGATTGTCTATGAATTCAGGACAAGGAGATGTAGAATTTAAGAATGAAGTGCAGTTAGTGGCCAAGCTACAGCACCGAAATCTAGTCAGGCTACTTGGTTTTAGTTTGAAAGAAAAGAAAGGTTACTGGTCTATGAGTTTGTTCCCAATAAAAGCCTTGATTACTTCATATTTGGTAAGTTAGAACTGATAACTCATTTTTGCTTAATGGTAAGTGCATAATTATTGTAGTCATAGTTTAAAAGGTTATACTTTGGCTTGGTTTTGTAGATCCAGTTAAGCGTGCACATTTAGACTGGGAAAGGCGGTATAAAATCATAGGAGGCATTGCTAGAGGCCTTCTTTATCTTCATGAGGATTCAAGACTGCGAATTATTCATCGTGATCTCAAAGCAAGCAACATTCTCTTGGATGCAGAAATGAATCCTAAGATATCAGATTTTGGCATGGCAAGATTGTTTCTTGTGGATCAGACTCAAGGAAACACGAGTAGAATTGTTGGAACTTAGTAAGTATACTGAGATATAAAAGGGTTAATTAACTGTTTTCCTCAGTCCTTACCAATCAAAATGGGGAAAATTTTGTCCTAATTGAGCTTGATGATATTGACATGCAGTGGATATATGGCACCCGAATATATAAGGCAAGGACAATTCTCTGTGAAGTCAGATGTTTTCAGTTTTGGCGTACTGGTTCTAGAGATAGTAAGTGGCCAGAAAAATAGTGGCTTCCAAAATGGAGAGCATGTAGAGGATCTAATAAGCTTTGTAGTCTCTTTTTTCTTTTCAAAGTTATCCCTCTTGGTCTTTTCAAGTATAAGATTAGAAGAAATGTATAACTAATTCAAATGAAATTTCAGAAGTTAAAAGTATGTGAACTAACATTTTCTGCAATTCTGCAAATCCTTGCAGGCCTGGAAAACTGGAAGGAGGGAACAGCATCAAATCTCGTAGATCCCACATTGAATACAGGTTCAAGAAATGAAATGATGAGATGCATCCACATTGGTTTACTCTGTGTTCAGGAAAATTTAGCTGACAGACCAACCATGGCTTCTGTTGTACTCATGCTTAATAGCTACTCTCACACACTCCCTGTACCTTCAGAGCCTGCGTTTTTTATGCAGAGCAGAGGTTTGTCAGATATTCAGTCATGGGAGTATAATTCAGGGACAACAGAGTCAAGCAAATCAAAAAGCAAATCTGCCAAAACATACTCAAGTGACGTCTTAACTGGTGAGCCTTACCCTCGATAGAATTTAGTGATACAGTGACATTCAAATGCACCCTGTGATTATTGGTTCATTTTCTCTTTTTTCCCCGGGGGATAGTAACAAATGGGTCGCTCATTTTTCCATCTAGTATGTATATTTTCCGTCTACATCCTGAAGTCATTTTTAAGTTGGGTTTTGGTATTTGCTTGTTGCTCTGATCAGTCTGACGATGACCTGTTAATCGCAACTACAGTTGATGTTCAACCTGCAATTGAAACAACTGATAGAGTCATAGAGTAGCAGTATGCGGGCCAATGAAGCTTTAGTAAGCGATACCCTGTAGTACCATGGAAACCTATTAGATTTTGTGGGCATTGGCCATTGTGTATATATCGAACTTGGAATGAAGTAAAATTTTTATATTACTACGGTATCTATTTCATTGCAGTTAACTTTATTCATTTGATAATTTTTTCTTATTTTTAATTAAAAGGTTTTTAAATCAGGAAAAAGATAACCATGCAATAATGGCGAGTGTTATTTTAAAGGAATGAGTGTGTACTATGGAATACCGAAGAAATTTCCTTTAGAATGCTTGGGTGCCTTGTGTGAATGTGAAGTGTTCGAACCATATATGTGGGTTACATACTTATAGTGGGCAAGTCTCGTTGGACAGATTGAAAAATATAAGTTTAGATAGACCAATATGTTATGAACTTTAAGATTAATTTAGCTATACGCTCATGTGCGTTGCACATGCATTTTAAAATTATTTTAAGAAAAAAAAATAATCATAGCGGATTAGAAAGTAGAAAAAATATATGAAGATATATTTTTTTAATTTAATTAGAAGACATTGAAAGTGTAAAAGTTTATATATATATATATATATGTATACACACACACATACTTTCCAGGATTTGGGCCGACCTCTTAGGCTGAGTCATTGTTGACCTTTTGGGCTGATTTCTTGGGCCTATCGTAATCGACAATGTTGGTAGTTTTTGAATACTCAGGTAGTTGGAGATAGAGGTGGCAAAACAGGCTTGTCTTGCCCATTGCAGGCTGACTTGATGCGGGCCACGAGTTATAATGCGGGCCAAAAAAGGTTCGAATTTTATTTGATTTTTTAATTTGATGCCCAAACAAGACCATATGCGAGTTGTGGGCTTTTCTGGCAGGCCCGTCATTTTTCTTTCTTTTTTTAGTTGAATTTTTTTATTTTTCTTCAAAATTCAAGATTAAATATATTGTGATAATTACTTTTATTGACATATTTATTTTAGTGTAATAAATAAAATATAAATAATTATTTTATTATATTATTACATTTATAAAAAGATTGAAATGTGATATTATGACAATCATTATAATTGCTTTTAATACAAAAAACACTTATATATTATAAAGTAATCTCGTTTATCATTTATAAAAGTTACAATAAGAGTAGTTATATATTTAATGGTTACGCATATGAGTTTATAAACATTGCAATGGTCTTATACCATTGTAAATATAGCAACTCAAAAAAATAAAAAATGTAATACATGTATTGTAACTTTGTAAGTAGCCTATGTCAAATAATTAAGTTCCAAAAGTCTCCAACCATCTTAAATATATGTAACTCAAGAAGATAAAATATAATTTGGAATCATATACTATAACTATATAAGTAGTCTTTGTCAAAATCAAATATCAAAGCCTATGTCAAATAAATGAAAGTTCAAGACAATGAATTTGTAACTATTCTTAGTCTCCTAATCTTCTCTTAATCTCATTTTCTCTTAGTCTCATTTTCTCTCAATAAAAATAAAAAAGTAGGTAGCCCAAATTTGATCAGGCTAGCCCGACCCAAGCCCAATTATGACACAGGCTTTATCGATTGGGCTAAAAATGCTCGCATTTTATTTGAGCTCAAAATTTAGAGCCCAAGCCCTATATTTTAATGGGCGAGTTCGGGATGGCCCTGCTAGCCCGGCCCATTTTGCCATTTCTAGTTGGAGACCAAAAGACAGGGTGCAATCACATTGAGGTACCCTCAACAATGCGAATAACCACCCCCGAGCGAGGGGTTAAAGTCCTACAAGATACAAACAAATGGATAAGACATACACTTGAATGGACTAGCCATAAGAGATCTTCAAACAGTTTATGAAGATTTTCTTTGACTAGAACATTTTGGCATCCACCATAAGCCCCGATGAAACTCTTCCTAATGCTCTTGTTTCTTGTTTAGAGATGAACATACATAGGATGCAAACTCAAATGATACTATAGGTATAGGAGACCATTTTGGGGAAAACCCTTTGTTACAATGACTATTGGAGGCAGTGACGGAGTTGAAAAAACAAAAATAAGGCAAATGCTAACCTCCTTGGAACATTTATAGAGAATGTATTCAAGTGTAGGATTTGAATTACATCTTTCTTCGCCAAATGCGAATGTTGAGCTCCTTGGAACATTCTCATCAAATATATTGAAGTGTAGGATTTGAATTGCATTTTTCTTTGCTGAATGTGAATGCCGACCTTCTTGGAACATTTGTAGCAAATGTACCCAAGTGTAGGATTTGTATTGCATCTTTCTTTGTCAAATGCGAATGTTGACCTCTTTGGAACATTCACAACGAATGTATACAAGTGTAGGATTTGAATTGCATCTTTCTTCGTCGAATGTGAATGCCAACCTTCTTGGAACATTCACTTTCATCTTAGCAATAACTTGGATTTTAGCCTCATTCATATATTTGATTCGAAGTTGGAGGGTTGTATACTCTCCAAGATTTAGGTCAACCTCTTAGGCTGACCTAGTTCTTAAGGTTTTTTTCCAAAATTGTATTAATTGCACTATGTACCTCATGAGTTTGTCAACCAACTCATAAGCTCGAACTTTAGACCAATCTTCATCTCAGTAATAGCTTAAATTTTAGTCATTTTTGCTTGTTTGGCTTTAGGTTGGAGGGCTATATACTTTCCAGGATTTGGGCTAAACTAGTTTCAAAGGTCACCCAAAATTGAATTAATAGAACTATGTATCTCATGAGTTCTTCAACCAACTTATAAACTCGAACTTTAGCCTCATTTACCTTTAGGCTTGAGGGTTGTGTACTTTCAAGGATTTGGGTTGACTTCTTGGGTTGAGTCATTGTCGAACTTTCGGACTGAGCTCTCAGGTTGAGTCGTTATCGATTTCTTAGGCTAAGTTCTTGGGTTGACCATAGTTGATAATGTTGATAGTTTCTAATTACTATGACAGTTGGGACCAATGGACACGACGATCGCATTGAGGTACCCCATAATGCAAGTAACGACTCTTGAGCTTGGGGTTAAACTCCTCCAAGATCCAACCAGATGGACAAAATACACACTCAAATGGACTAACTATAAGAGATCTTCGGACGACCTCTTAAAGTTTTTTCTGACTAGAACAATACTGTTATTGAATCACATATTGTTATGTATGATAACTTTATTGACTTTTGTACCAACTACTTTAAAGGTTATATTTAGAATGATCTTTGATTGGTTCAAAGTGTAAAAAATCTTACACTCATAGTACATATTAAATTCATTTTCTTTTGTGATATTCTTTAGATGATTTATCATTGGTTACCATGGTATAAATAAATTGTCCAATATGATAAATTTGTTAATTTTTATAATAATTACTTTAATTTGAATAATTTATAACTAGTTGATAGGATAACTATCTTTACAATCACATTACATGGATATATGCAAATTAAATTCTAAAATTGATCTTTATTTTGTTTCTGAAATCCATCTCCAATGGTTGGGTTTTCCTAATGTTTAATTTATAAAACTTAAAACACAATCTGGTTAGTGAGATACGATCACATGGTCCTAGATCATTCTAGTTTCAGTTAATTTTCATGTGACACATAGCCGAGTTTAATTAATTTTTTTGTAAATTAAAAAATTTGGCTATGTATCACATGGATCTTAGTTAGGACTATTGATATATAATGATATCGAACCATGTAATAATTTCTCTTAGATTATTTGGAAACGGTGAACTAGGACTCTTTTACCAGTTTGTGGTACATTATCGATCATACCAGTACACAACCATTAAAGAACGTTTCAGGGTTAGGAGATGATGAAAGAGGACGATGCGAATTAGAAGAAGACGATGAAAAAGGTCAAGATGAATAGTGGTCGAGAACTGATTTGGAAGAAAAACAGTTAAAAATATTTAATTAATAAAATTGGTGTTGGAAACAGGATCAACATCTTGGAGAAAATAGATAAAAATGTGTTAATTTAATGTAATTATTAACACATACAAATATATTAATTTAAAGTAATTTTATGTATATAATTTAATTTTTTAACTTTTTACAATATTATATTTATTGGTACTAATTAATATTATAAAACATGTACTAATTAACATTACAAAAATATGACTAATTTAAATAATATATTAATTAAAAATACCCCCGCTTACCATAAATTTACCATAAATATACACTATTGCGTATAGTGTGTCCGTATAGGAGAGTAATGCGTATGGAGTAACTATGAAGGGACTAATAGAAATGAATTGAGCCAAAGTTTAAGGAAAACTATTGTTTAAGTTTTATAATTTTTTTTTTCCATATATTTAGGCAATGTAAGATATTTTAACACACTTAAATTAAAATTGAACATATTGAGCATTGCAAGATTAAGGTAATACAACATAAATATTAATAGACTAATATTATATTAGAAATAAATCATATCTAACTTAACTCTAGGAGTGGAAATAGGATAAACACGATTAGGTATTGCTAGGCCTAAACCTGCCCTTGGTTAAAAATACATGGCTTGAGGTTGATTTGTTTACATATTATAGGTCTTTTTTAAAGGCCCAACCTAGCCTACATAAAAGCTAGGCCTAGCATACAAGCCTGATTGTCATTAAAGGCCTACTTTATGATAATTTAACATTAAGATAGAGGTGAAAATATGTATGTTAGGCTTTATAAAAATCGACTATAACTTGTTTATATGATATAATCATATTTTTAAGGTCTAATTTAACATTCATAATAACTTATTTAAAAATATATTTTGCAATAAGACCTTTAAATAGGACATTAATTTATCTTTGAATAAATTTATAAGCTTAATTTTTTATGTAGATCAACATGCTTAACATTTAAAAAGAGAAATAAATATATGATTTTAATATATTATAACAAATTTAATGTAATAATAATATTAACAACAAATATTTATTTATGTTTATTTAAATAGGTCGGTCTCTTAAGCCTAAAAAACTTTTTGAATGACCTAAAGCATAACTTTTTTAACTAAATAATATTTAATAAAAATCTTGACCTAATTTATTTTCTAAAAAAGTCTGGCTTAGCCTAAGCTTGATGTAAGCTAAGTTGTAGACTCCTATTCCACCCCTACTTAACTCCAAAAGTAATTGAAGAAAAAAGATTTCTCAGACCTTATAGTTTTTGATGATGATCCTAACAATCGCGGGACACCACATTAGAGATATAGCATACTAAACCCACTATAGGGTAGTAATAGGGAGTTTGGGTATAATGTCTACGGTCTTAGGTTTTAATCTTGTTGCTGCTAAAGTACATACACAAAAAACAAGAGAGATAGCATACTAACGAATAAATATGTTAAGAAAAAATGTATCAACTTGCATTTGGAAACAAGAAAGAAATGACCAGGAAGCTTGTATAATATATGCTTCACCAGGACCACCACGATGGCTGTAAATTTGACAAGGAAATCACTGGTGACTTGTGTATATTACTATATCCTCGTGAACTCCTGTCGCATCATATTCATCCACCTTTCCCAATGCAGAATTGTTCAAAGTCCATGCGAAGCTTCGGCCTTCGGTGGTCAACTAAGTCCTTAAACTATGTTTTTTAAATCCAAAAGTCGTAGGAATTAGTAAAGGTGGGTTTAGAGATCTCAGTTTTCAACCAAGTGGGATTTTCCAGTCTCTAATATGTTACGGGGGAACCATGCATGACCATGACCAACGGTTCCTTCCCGTTTGGTTTGAAACGTGAGGCTAGTTTTGGCCCTCTTTTTTTCGACGAAGCTTATTATTGACAATATGCAAACACGTAAACAGTGGCAATCTTTGTTTTAAAGATACAATGCACACGGACTTTCCGGTCAAAAGTTAAAGGTTCATATTCCTACTTGTTGAATTGTAAAAGTTTTACCTACCTTCAATCTTGCCTTTATTATCTCTTGGTACCATATTCCAACCGGCAACTATGGCCATGATTCCAAGAATGCCCATATTTCTTTGTATCTTTATCATAATCATATCCATATCTCAATCCAACGCCCAACCAGGATTCTTATACCACTTCTGTATCAATGACAAAGGTAATTACACTGCTAACAGTACCTACCAGAACAACCTCAACACCCTTTTGTCCAACCTCTCTTCCAACACAAATGTTGACTATGGCTTCTACAATTTTTCTTATGGCCAAGATAGTGACAGAGTAAACGCAATTGGGCTGTGCAGAGGAGATGTTAAGCCAGATGCTTGCCGCAGCTGCTTCAATGATTCCAAAGTCCTTCTCACGCAACTGTGTCCAAATCAGAAGGAGGCAATTGGGTGGTATGACAATTGCATGTTACGCTACTCCAACCGCTCAATATTCAACACCATGGAAGACTCACCTAGTTTCTACATGTGGAACATGGGTAATGCAACAGATGTTGATCAATTCAATCAAGTGCTGAGGAACTTGCTAGATAGCCTCGTAAGCAAAGCTTTATTAGGGGACTCTCGGAGTAAGTTTGCCGCAGCAAATGAATCAGGACCAGGCTTTCAAACTATATATGGTCTTGTGCAGTGTACACCTGACTTGTCAGAACAAGAATGCAATGCATGCTTGGTTGGGGCAATCTCAGAAATTCCACAATGTTGTGATGGCAAGAAAGGTGGTAGAATTTTAAGACCGAGTTGTAACTTCAGATATGAGGTATACCCCTTCTATGATCCTACCAATATTGCAACACCAGCAGCCCCAGCACCACCCCCAAAGGTGTCTGCTCTTCCTCCTTCATCAACGGATGTCTTATCCACAGGAGGTAAATGTCAGACCCTGCTTGAAATGTAAAATAATGAAAGCGTGAACTAATAATTGAACTTTAAAGTAGTTTCTTTTCTTCTTATGAATATTTAGAGGCAAGACTAAGACCTTGAAAGGATAAGCGTTCAAAATTGAAACACTTGTTGATGACAGCCTTTTCCAGGAACTAGTTATTAGACTTGTTGAGAATGAGGACTAGTTATCCTCAATAATAGAAATATATTAAGAAGATTAAAGTTCTGTTTTGGCAGGAAAGAGCAGCACATCTCGAACTGTAATAGCAATAGTTGTGCCAATTATTGCCTTTGTCATACTAGTAATCCTTATCTGCATCTGTTTAAGAATGAGGAGGTCAAGGAAACGCATTGAAGGTAAGCTAACATGGCAGTCTCTTTTAATATGTTATTTGTCGATTTTGGCCTTCCCTGTGTGCAATGAAATTTGTAGTGCAAAACTCAAAATGTTCTACTATGGTTACTATAGATTTAAAATTCTAGTTATTGTAGATTTAGCAGAATAATAGAATATGAAAAATTTTCTTCCATTATTGGAAAAAAAACATAAAAATGAATTGTTCAATCACAATAGGGAAGAAGTAAAATGAAAGAAAAATCACTTGGAACAAGCTTTAAGTAAGTGTTCATATATTAAAATGCAATTTGGAAGACTAGAAAAGAATTTGAAATGGTTTAACAGCTTATTCTATATAATCCACTGTACAACTTATTTGACCGATTGTCATAACGTAAATTGTTGAAATAATAACAAATAAACAACATCATAAATTGCATTCATATGTTCTATCAAGTTCCCAAAATATTGTTATTACAATTAATGAAAACAAACAAGCTATTGTAATCAGAAAATAATCCAAAAATGAACCAGAATTCCATTAGGAGAACTGACTGGTTGCACCTCATTCCCAGTTGAAGATGAAAATGAAGATGAAATTAGATCAGCGGAGACACTGCAATTGGACTTCGCCACAGTCATGGCTGCTACCAACAACTTTTCTGATGCAAATAAGCTAGGACAAGGAGGATTTGGACCTGTTTACAAGGTAAATATAACGGTGTCACATAATAATGTACATAACATCTACAAAATGTGGTATAAATGATAGGCTGGTTGCCCCCACTTACATTCATCAAATTTAAATTTTCAGGGTAAGCTCTCCAATGGTCAGGAAGTTGCAGTCAAAAGGTTGTCTAGGAATTCCCTCCAAGGAGACATAGAGTTTAAGAATGAAGTGCTGTTAGTGGCCAAGCTTCAGCACCGAAATTTAGTTAAGCTACTAGGATTTTGTTTGGAAAGAATAGAAAGGCTACTAGTGTATGAATTTGTCCCCAATAAAAGCCTTGATTTCTTCATATTTGGTAAGTCAAAACTTTTGATTGATGGAACTGTACATCTGTTCTTTCATTTATAAGCATTCTAACTCGATTAGAATATTATATCTTGGCTTCGGTTTGCAGATCAAATCAGACGTGCACAATTGGATTGGGAAAAGAGATACAAAATCATAGGAGGCATTGCTAGAGGCCTTCTTTACCTTCACGAGGATTCACGTTTCAGGATTATTCACCGTGATCTCAAAGCAAGCAACATTCTCTTAGATGCAGAGATGCATCCTAAGATATCAGATTTTGGCATGGCAAGATTATTTGAAGTGGATGAAACTCAGGGCAATACAAGTAGAATTGTTGGAACCTAGTAAGTATTAGAATGTTCTATGGCAAGTAAGTTATACCAGTCACTGTCTTCAATAAAAACAAAAAATTCTTCGAGGTGGTCTTAACAGAGTTGTTAATATTTGTATGTAATTGAGCTAATGAACTCGTCCATGTTGACATGCAGTGGATATATGGCACCAGAGTATGCTATGCATGGAGAATTCTCAGTGAAATCAGATGTTTTTAGTTTTGGTGTACTGGTTCTGGAGATTGTAAGTGGCCAGAAAAATAGTTGGGTACGTAGTGGAGAGAATGTAGGGGATCTACTAACCTCTGTAAGTAATAAACCTTCTTTTCATTACTTGTTTTCCTTGTCCTTAGAGGTTAGGTCCAATTAGTTATGTATAGACTGAATCAATATTTCTAATTTTCTATTATTGATCAACTGCTTGCAGACATGGCAAAACTGGAGGGAAGGGACAGCCTCAAACATTGTTGATCCCACAATTACTGATGGTTCGAGAAATGAAATATTGAGATGTATCCATATTGCGTTGCTTTGTGTTCAGGAAAATGTGGCTGACAGACCAACCATGGCTTCTGTTGTACTTATGCTTAACAGCTACTCTGTTACTCTTCCATTGCCCTCACAGCCTGCTTTCTCCTTTGATAGTAGAAGTTTATCAGCCATTCAATCAGAAGAGTATGATCGAGTGGCAGGAACATCAGATGAATCAAATATTCAATCTGTCCAAGCATCAGTAAATGAGGCTTCGATTACTGAGCCATTTCCTCGCTAGAGTTTACTGATAAAAGTGACACTTGTAGACTTCAGTTACCAATTTCTTATTTCTTTATTTTCAACTGTACCCATTATCAGAATAAACTTGATTTAAGATTCTCTTTTTTAATACTAGCTTAGCTCAGTCGTATAAAGAAAATCAAATAAAAGAGAAACGGAAGAAGGTTAAAAACAAGAGACATTCATGTTGTTAACTATTATTTCCTTTTGTCTTTTATATAAGAAACATATATTGTTTTTGTCCTAATTATAAGAAATATAGTCCAACTTTTAAATCTATTAGTTGATAAATTTTTTTATATTCTTAATTTATTGTAAAGTCTATTAATAAAATACACACTCATTTTTCATGCAAGTGAATACATTCATTGACCTATTAACAATATAAGTCACACTTCTTAGTTAGAAAAAGTATCTCTTGAATTATAATAAATTATCTCTTGAATTATGATTAGTGTTATTAAATATAACCATAACTTAAATAACTTAATTCTATGAGTATTTTTGGAATAAAATTTAAATTTATGATATTCTTAATTAAAATTAACTAACCTAATTATTTTCGTTGTTCTTAATAAATTAGTTATTTGTTTCTTATATAAAAGACTATATAGAGTATTTTTTTTTTGATACAGTTCTTTTCTTTTTTTTTTGGTACAGACCAAATAGAATATTACAATAGTTGGTATGACATTTATTCATAACATATAAATTTTGAAGTGCATGATATATAAAAACGCCATTTCACCACATAATTTAGTATTATTTTCTCTCCATAATTCTTTTTATTTAACTGTGACTCTTAAGTTTTAATTTAAATTTTTACTCTTTTATTTTCATAAGTCAAAAATAAAAATATATACTCTTTTTTAAAAAATAATTTCATCTATGTTAATTCTTATCTTTTCATAAAATTTATATTTTATATTTCATAAAAGTGTGCCTCATAAAAATGGGTCAGAATCTGTTGACATCAGGTATCAAAGTTAGTTAAATTATACTTTCAATAACTTTTTGTAGAATGCAAACTTATCCAATCTAACCATTGAATTATATGATATTATATTCATGATCATGTATATCAAATTTCAAATTATTTGGACTTTTCTATATATGTTATTTTTAACATTAAATATTTATATATATTTTAATGTCATATTATATGTTGTGATCTGATGAACTATTAAATAATTTTGGAATTATATGAACTTTAATACCTTAATCTAATTAATAAGAACATTAATTTTAACGGTTGAATTGGTTAAATTTGTATTCTACAAAAAACTATTAGATGTGTAATTTGACTAATTTTAACACCTAATATTAATGGATCTTGACCCTATAAAAATATAACTCCTTTTATGAAAGATAATCAAACTCATACAAAAATTATGAGATTATTTTTATTTTCTAGTAACTCTCATCTTTTTCTCAATATAATATTTATTTGCACGGTATTTGTGATCTCTATCATTCGGTCACCAATTGTCTTATGTATACAACCTTAACTTTTTCAAAAAATAACAAAGCTTATTGCTACAAGACCTCATTATTAAGCTACTGACCAACATCTATGCCAACCCAACACTAAGTTATCACCAAAATTAGAGTAAAATTCATAAGTATTCAATGACTTAATCTTTAGATATCAATTTTTTAATTCCTATTTAAAAATGAATTAAAAAAATTCACAGTAATTTAGAAGCAAGCACGATGTTAAATTAACTTAGGATAACTATAAAATTTGTTAACAAGATACTTCAATTAAGAAAATGTAATGCTTCTCCATAAGAAGGTTCTCAAGGATGTTTAATATAAAGGTACATTGAAAGATATAAACATGTATATTATATTAATATTCTATTTAAAAGACCACCATTTCTTTTGTCCAAAGAAAAGGAAACAACAATGAAAATGTTAGTTTATTTACGTGTTACAGTAAAGGGAGAAAAAGGAAAAATTTAATTTAGAGATAAGATTATTTTTAACTATTATTATATTTATAAAAAAATATTAAAATTTAATTTAGAGATAAAACTTAAAAAATAAATTAAAAGGTAAAGATGGTAAAAAAATAAAAAAGGACATTAAAAATTAAAACCTATGTTAATTAAAAATAATTTGGAGAGTCATATTAATTCTTATATATTACTTAAATATATATTTCATTTTAGAAATTTCTATTTTATAAGGACCATTTATGTAAATATCTAAATTTGACTTAAAAACTACAGTACAATTTAGGTTTAATTAATAATTTAGTCTCTTAATTTTTTTATTTTATTCAATTGGGTCTTTTTATTATTTTTTGTTTCAATCAAGTCCTATTATTTTCAAAAAAGTTTACTTAGGCACTATAATTTTTAAAAATATTTCAATGTTACCATTTTTCATCCAAATAACAGTATTTTTCATTATGTTTTTTACGCTGTTTAGTGTAAAAATAGATGGAAAACGATGTCGTTTCAGACGAGGATTGTATTAATAAAAAAAGATGTTGTGTTTATGCAGGAAACAACAACAGATCACGAGCTGTCATGACAAAAGTTACTTCGGATGAGTAAGGAAGCCAAAAAAACATTTTGAGAGTAAGTTACTTCTGATGTTTATTTAATGGTTGATGTAAGAGTCAATATTTCTCCTTCGATATCTTACTTTGGTCGTGTGAAACCTGCAGCAAGATGAATCAAATTGTTTTTTTTTTTCTCGGCATTGACATGCGATATGAGATAGAATGGAGAATTTTCCTTAAATAATTTTACTAGCCGTGAGTTAAGAACAAAAGCCAAAAAGGGAATACAATTATTTTCAAGAAATAAATTGCTTACCTGTTCTACTTGATCTCAAATTGAAGAATTGTTTAGGAAACATTTAATTTTGCAAGCTGCACTATCAATTTCCATTTGACAAACTCGCCTGTCGAATCTTAAAACTACCTCCCCCGTCTAGGTGAAGCAAAGGTTGACGATGAAATTAAACAAGCAGAGTCATCACAATTTGACTTTGACACCATCAGAATAGCTACAAACAACTTCTCTGATGCTAACAAGCTTGGACAAGGTGGATTTGGACCTGTTTACAAGGTAAACATTGCATTATTACAATTAAATTTATCTGTATATCAAAACACTGTACGGCCAGATCGTTGGCCAATTTTATATGCATAAAACACTGTTACCATGACATCTTCAGGGCCTTCTCTTCAGTGGACACGAAGTAGCAGTCAAAAGGTTATCTAGCAACTCTGGCCAAGAAGATGTTGAATTCAAGAATGAAGTGCTATTAATGTCCAGGCTTCAGCACCAAAATTTAGTTAGGCTCCTTGGTTTCTGTTTTGAAAGAGAAGAACGTCTCCTTGTCTGAGTTTCTTCCCAATAAAAGCCTTGATAACTTCATATTTGGTAAGTTAGTTTATTCTTAATCTGCAAGCCTATTACATTGTTTCTTTTGCCTGACTAAATGAAGAAAGGTTTGACTGTAATTAAAAACATTAAATGATTGTACCCATATTGGCAGATAGATCCCATCAAGCGTGCACATTTGGGTTGGAAAAAACGCTACAAAATAATTGAAGGCATTGCACGGAGCCTTCTTTATCTTCATGAGGATTCTCAGCTGAGGATTCTTCACCGTGATCTCAAATTGAGTAATATTCTTTTAGATACTGATATGAATCCTATGATTTCAGATTTTGGCTTGGCAAGGCCGTTTGTAGTGGATCAAACTCAGTTTAATGCAAGTAAAATTGCAGGAACCTAGTAAGTATTAAAATATTATAGGGCTATTTAGTTTCCAATCTGTATCCTTAGCTAATACAGACGGGGAGCATGGATTATTATCAAGGGAACAAGTAATGTTTGTATCTAATTGAGCCTGTCCTTATTGACGTGCAGCAGATACATGGCACCTGAGTATGCAATGCGTGGAAAACTCTCAATGAAGTTAGATGTCTTTAGTTTTGGTGTAATAATACTAGAGATTGTAAGTGGCCAAAAGAATGGTGGATTTCGAAATGGAGAGAATGTGGAGCATCTATTAAGCATTGTATGTCTTCCTTGTCTTTATAAGGTTTGTAATAGAAAATTAGGCATTAACCATTAGCTAACCCACTTGAAATGGTAGAAGTGAAAAACTGGAACTAATGTTTTCTAAGACGAACTACTTGCAGGCTTGGAAAAACTGGAGTAAAGGGGCAGCAGCGGCAGCAGCTACTATTATAGATCCTGCCTTAAATAATGCTTTGAGAGATGAAATAGTGAGATGCATTCACATTGGGCTACTTTGTGTTCAAGAAAAGGTTGCTGATAGACCAATAATGGCTTCAGTGGTGCTTATGCTAGATAGCCACTCTTTTGCTCTACCAGTTCCATTGCAACCTGCCTATTTTATGAACAATAGTTGTTTATCAGTCATTTAGTTTTCAGGGTGCAGTTCTGTGGAAACAGGACCAAATGAACAGAAAAGATACTCTGCTGATGCGTCAGTAAATGAGGCTTCAATTAGTAGTCTATATCCTCATTAGATATGAATCATGTGATTATATTCAAAGGTGACAATCATACGTACAATTTAATGTACCAAGAGAAACAGATGCTTGGTGCTTGCAATAGCTAAGAGATAGAAGAATTGTTCAACACCATTTCCGTGAAAAGATTCAATCTACTAATTACCCTTATCCAAAACTCTTATGTCTGTTTCTGTTGTAATTAGGGAATTTCATATCAAGAGAGTGGTTCAAATTACAGAAATTGGCTGTGACAGCACTCCTAATCTTATTACTCTTTACACACAGCAATCTTAATGCCCGTGCTTCTATTGAAGCATATATTTTGAGAAGGAAGAATCAACTTTGATAAGTCCATGGTTGCGATCAATACTTAGCTTGAACTAATTATTGAGAATCCAAGTATGAGTTCCAACTAGATTTATGAGAATTCCATCCCCTAACTCTAACAACTTGCTGTTGGATTATGTTTGCTGTTGTGTTTGCTGATAGTCATTTACAAATGTTTTGTTCTTGCTAGGTTGTTGCTTTAATGATGTGATGACTAATGATGATACAACAACTAAGGCATTAAGTTGATCTTGAAATGGAAAGAAATAGTGCCAAATAACCATTTGAAGTCCTTTTAATAACACTCCCAAGAGTTTTAGCTGAAACAGTGAACCATCAAAGCATGACACTCTGAGGACTCAATCTGCCAAACTCTTAAACCTTATCCTTACACTTTCCTTTTTTATTTGTCCATGATTTGGATATTTTCTATTTTTGGGCTCAAGCGGCTCAATATTTTACAGCTTTTAATAATACACTAAGATTCAATTTGACAATTTTGTTGTCTTAAATTTTAAAAAATAGTCGCTGAATATGCATAGCACTAGCAAGATTTTAGTCAAAACTGAAAAGATTTAACAGTTTAAAGAAATGATCTTTATTCGTTGCATAATATAAACATGAAGCTCAGGGTCCACGTTAGTAGAAAAAGATGTTAGACAGTTACCTGTTGGAATAATGTTTGTCAAGATAATAACTAAAGTGGCAGAGCAATCTCTTAAAAGATGACAATGGTTTCATTTTTTCTTTGGCTGTTGGGACAAAATTGTGGTATCAAAATTAACTAGACGCGCACAGATTATTTGAATATGAAAAAAAATATGTTAAGAAATGAAGATTTTATTAATTTTTAGTTTATTATAAATAATATGTTTAAGATAATATGTGCATTTTTTTAAGATTAATAATATTAATTATTAACTTTTTTTATAAGATTATGATTGAAAAAAATGTAGTATATCAAATATTGTAATTCATTGAAGTAATTTATTAAATACTTCATTGTAACTTACATTTTTAACATAGTTTGCATATTTTTTATTTTGCACAACAATAAAATTTACAACTTTTTTGTTGGTATAATTTTTGACAATCAAATGTATAATTAATTGTGCATGACAAAATAGAGGCAATGTTATTAGTTATTTTTGTTAATCTTGTTTTTGCTTCAATGCTATTTTTTGGCTTAATTATACTTTTGGTCTCCCAAATATCGCAATTGTGCTATTTTGGTCTCTCTGGTTCTAATTGAGTGAATTTGGTCCTCCAAGTATCACTTAAAAAAGAATTTTACAAAATATTGGTGGAGGGATTTGAACCCTTGTCCTTTTATTCTAACACTACTATCATTACCATTAGGCAAAAATGTTGGTTTGACATATAAATGAAAATTATACTATATATAACTTAAATATGAGGTCAAAATTATACATATATTTATTACTACTAGGTAAATTATTTGTACTATATATAATTTAGTTTATGTTTATTAATATTAATTTATTATTTTGTACTTATAATATTAAATATAAATAATTAAATATTAAATACTACTATATTATAAATTAAATATTAAATACTACTACTAATGCATCAACAAATATATAATAATAATATTAATAATTTAAATATTAAATACTATTACTAATGCATCAACAAATATATAATAATGATATTAAAATTAATATTAATTAATCAATATTAACAAATTTAAATTAATTTATATTGATAACTTAATAACTTTTACTAATAATATTGATTGATACCTTAATAACTTATACTTTTATTAATTTATATTTTATTATTAAATTGTTATTATTAATTATAATATTATTAGTGTATATTTATTAAATGATATGTATTAATATTTAAGAGAAAAAAGGTCATACATACACTGATAGTGTAAAACAGTTTTACATTGTCATCCAATCACAAACCATTATATATGGTAAATTTGTTGACTTTTACAATAATAGCCTGAAAAGTCATAGCAATAGTAAATTTCAATTGGTTGATAGTATAAAACTTTTTATATTGACAGTGCATAACCATTAAACTCAATATTTAATATTATTATTATTTATTAATTTACTAATATTTGATAAAATTTAATTTATAATTTATTAGTATTTAATCTTTAATTTATTAATATTCAAATATTAATAGTATATATTAATAAACTAATACTAATAAATATAAATTAAGTTATATATAGTATAAATAATTTATTCAGTAGCAATTAATATATAGTAATTTTAGTGTCAAATTTAAGTTATGTATAATATAATTTTGATTTATATCCTAAACTAACATTTTGGCCTAGTGGTAATTATAAGGGTGTTGTTGGGGTGAAGGGGTGGGGGTTTAAACCCCATCACCAACATTTTATAAATTTGTTAAATCTTTAATGAAAGAATGATGGGGGACCAAAATCATAAAATTGTGATACTTGGGGGACCAAATTCACTCAATTATAACTTAGGATACCAAAATCACATAAAATTGTAATAAGTGAAGGACCAAAAGTGCAATTAAACCTGTTTTTTTAAAAAAAACTTTCAATTGTATCAAAAATTAATTAATCCTTCTTAAAAAAAAGAATTAATTATTGATCTCAACAATATTGTCAATTAATTAATCATTACTCTTTCTCTTTGCTATTTTTTAGGTTAATAATGTTTTTGAATTTGAATATGTACTTTGACGAAAAGCAATACAAAATCATAGGAGGCATAACTAGAGGCCTTCTTTACCTTCACAAGGATTCACCTTTGAGGATTATTCACCATGATCTCAAAGTAAGCAACATTCTACTTCTGTAGAGATGACTCCTAAGATATCATAATTTGGCATGGCAAGATTGTTTGAAATGGATCAAACTTAGGGAGATACAAGTAGAATTGTTGGAACCTAGTAATGCCACATTGGATAAAGATGAGTATGTTGAACAATATATAAGTGACAAAGACCTATAAACATAATGCTAGAGCTGTCAAATTGGGCAGGGGCAACCCAGCTCGCCTGGGCCATTGTTATGTAATGGGCCGGTCCTACCCAACTCGGTTTTGTTCGGGCCCTATTATTTTGGCCTAGCCTAGCCTTATGTGAGCCACCGGGCTAGCGGGCCAATTTGGGCTGAATTATTTTGCAAACTAATTAACATTGTTATCTATTTTAATTATTATTATTTTGCCAAAAATTATATAAAATCAAATTATTTAAATGATATTAAATATTTAAAATTAAATTCTACATACTTTCTAGTATAAACGAATATTTTTATTCATATATAATTTACTTAATTATATGGAAGGATTTAGTCGTTCATTGTCTTGCACCAATAATTCTTCCACGGTGAAAATTGTCCATTGCAGTACAAAGCAAACAAGCAATGATGGAAATATAAATTGATTGAATTAGTTGATTAAAGTTTCTTTATAAATAATTAGAAATTTATTTCAAAATAAAATATAAACTATTTGGTAGATAAAATATTTTTAGGAAAATAGCATGTGAATGTAATCTTAAACACCTAAATAAATAAACAGCTAGTGCTAGACTAATGATGATTTCAGAAGCAAATAGTAAGAGTTGGGATGAGATGAAACCATTTAATAAGTAAAACCTACCTATTAAGGATGAATTTTTATTGGTATCATTTGATTACTTGTCATCCCTAGCACAAACTTAGCTACAAGATTTAAAACAAGATAATAGAATGACAATTTCATAATTCAAAGTATGACATTTCAATTAAAATTTGCTTAGATTATCACACCACTTGGTTGAATTTAATTGGCCAGAGTGCTAGCAAGTAACAACTCTTGCCTCTGTCAAGATGAATGAATGAAGAAATAACATTATAAAAAAAATAGCTAAATTCGTGAGCAGCAGGATTTGAACCTGCAACAGGATTTGACTCAGGATTCAGGAAGGTGGAGTGGAGGCGGAGGCCAATGCAGAGGGGACGCGGACATGGAGCGGAGGAAGATTGGACGTGGAGGGGATGCGGACGCGGAGCGGAGGCAAATCGAAACTTAGGGTTCTCAATAATCTATTTTGAATCCAATTTACAAAGGAGAAGGAGAATGTTAATTTGTTGTGGCCTGGCTCGTAATTGAAGATGTGACGCCTTTTTTTAATTTTTTACTTATATAAATAATTTAAAATTATCTATTTAATTTTTAATTTATATATATATATATATATATATATATATATATATATATATATATATATATATCAGGCCAGCTCGAAGCCTGCATGGCCATGCTCGGCTTAGACCTAGTTGGCCCGCCAAGCCAGACTGGCTGGGCCAAAATGGCTTGGTTTCTTATGGGCTATCTTTTTTTAGCCCAGCCCAGCCCTTTTTACGGGCTGAGCAAGCTGGCCCATGTTGTCGGCTCTATCTAATGCTTTAAGGTTTTGGGTTGATGTGATGTCAAGTTCACTTGTGTAGTGATCTTGAGGCCTATTCATGTAGTTCTCCCTAGTTGTTGATGTGATGTCAAGTTCACTTGTGTAGTGATCTTGAGGCCCATTCATGTAGTTCTCCTTAGTTTTATCCCCTCGTATTTTCCAACAAGTAATATCAGAGCTAATGGTTCGACTAGGTGACTAGTGAGATTCCTATGATGTGGAGGTCAGGCAGCGTGTCCCATTGACGTGATGAGCTAACAACAGTGTAAGTATCTAGAGCGTGTTAGTGACAATGACTAAGCTTTAAGGGCTAGATTGTTGGTATGCAAGTATGAGGAAAAAGTTCCACATTGAATAGGGATAGATATGTTAAGCAATATACAAGTGTTAAAGACTCATAAACTTGATGTCTTAAGATTTTGAGTTCGATGTGGTATCAAATTCACTTATGTGGTTAGCTTGTGATCCATTCATGGAGTTCTCTCTAATTTTACCCCCTCGTATTTCCCAACAAGGGAGATATTATTAGTTATTAACCACCTTATTATACATTATAATCTATGATTAAATGACAATGTATAAAACATTTACATTATTAGTACATTCCATTTAAATTTAATTTAAAATTATGTTTGATTATAATTTAATAGTTTTGAAAACATTTTTTCAAATTTGAAGTATGATCGAATAAAAGAAATTTACGTGTATTGGTCGAAGCGAAAGGGGTTGGACCTCTTAGGTTCTGTTTGACAAATTCAAACCACTATCTTATAGCATATAAGTATTTTTTTTCTTTTTTGGTCCAAAATATATGATTGTGGGATATCAATTTATGCCTACAAAGAAAAAAAAAACTCTTAGAATCCCTACGGTAAGTATCTAATCATATTTCGATATATTAGTCTCTTACCTATAAAATAAGAGAGCTCTATGTGAGAAAAAAAATTGAAAGAAAAGAATAAAAAAATAAGCGCACAGTAAGAATTATATAACAGTGAAGTTAAAAGATCATATTTATATCTGTATCATAGAAAAACAATATCCACCGTTCATCATAAGAATAAAAATTAATCAGAACATGAGAACACCATGTCCATATATATATATATATATATATATATATATATATCATGTTTATAAATATTTCTTATAGACTGTATTAATTACGATAATATTATTTTGATAGATCGAATTCCTTGTCATTCCCTTTTGCTGTATTATTTTGACCCGCCTAACTTATGTCTAGGAGCGAAAGATCTTTTTCTTATATGTACTTTGAAAATGATTAATCTCTACTATTGATCAGAAAATGTAATTTTAACTAACACATTTAAACAACTTAAATATCTGTACTGTAACAATTTTGTTGGTTTATGTCTAGAAAAAAGCTAATCATGGAAAATCTCTTTACCTTTAAAAATGATGTTTACATGTCCAAATTCTGACATCATTTTTACGCTTTATTTTAGTAAAAAAAATTAAAAATGGCAAATGCCGTGAGTGTGAATAAATGTATATATATTATTTCATATTTTATTTCATTATCTTTGGAGTATGTGACATAAGGATAAATAAATTTGTATCGGTTAGGTACAATGGTGTTTGAATTTCATGCCCAAAGCTTCGGGCTGTCTAGCATGAAACTTGGGACATCCCCTACTAGGGCGTTAAGACTAGAGTTTGGTATGCACTGTGCTAAAGCAAATCAAATCCTCTCCAGCCAAGTAGCCGACTTTGTGGGTAGCTAAAATTAAGTCAAATCTTAACCATTAATTGATTATTACACAAAAATTAAGAAACACATAATATGATGAATAATATAGATCTTGGCCGCATCCGTGGTCAAGTGAACGACCAATTGTAAATTGCGGGTCAAACAAAAACAAATTGTCAGATCGCAAAGAAGCATAAGGAAAGGGACTTTCCTCAACAAATGTTGAAAACAAATTAACAATACAACATTACACACACAGTTGAAAACACATACAACATTACAACATCGTATACGATGGTCTCTCGAAGAGTTCTTTCTTTTCTTTGCCTACTTGTTACTCTCATAGCTCAAGCTACTGCCTACCAATACTCTGTCTGCATTACAGAAGGCGGAGATTATGCCCCCAATAGCACCTACCAGAACAACCTCAATACCGTTCTTTCAAGGCTCACTTCCAACACGCAAATTAACTATGGCTTCTACAATTCCTCCTATGGCCAAGAGTCTGATAGAGTCTACGCATCTGGGCTTTGCAGAGGAGATGTTACGCCACATACTTGCCTTACTTGCCTCAATAATTCTCGTTTCCTTCTCCTAAAGCAGTGTCCACATCAGAAGCGGGCAGCAGGAGGATATGATGAATGCATGTTACACTATTCATATCGCTCTGTATTAGGTTACTATGATTCTGATTTCCGGGTCTACTTGTGGAATGAAACTAATGTAACAGATTGGGATCAGTACAGTTATGTGCTCAACAAGTTGCTGTCGAGACTAAGAGTGAAAGCTGCAACAACTGGCTCCAATCTGAATCGTAAATTTGCTTCTGGAAATGCAACTGGTCTGAGTTCTCAAACTATATATGCTGTTGTTCAGTGCTCACCTGATTTGACAGTGGCAGAATGCAACGACTGCTTAGATGGCGCCTTCTCAGAAATACCAAATTGTTGCAATCAGGCGGTGTGGTTATTAAATTTAGCTGTAACTTCAGAGTGACAAAACAATTCATTTATCTATCATTCATTTAATTCATCCACAAGTAAATTCATCCAATTCATTTATTACACAAAAAAAAAATAATGGATTAGATCCAATCCATCTATTTAATTTTATGGATGGTTAGTTATCTATCTACTATTTTTTCAAAATCCAATAGATTATATTAAATAAAAAAATAAAATCTATTGGATAAAAAAAATAAAAAGACATGTCTAATTAGTTTTTTTTTCAAAATAATTTGTTTTTTGGTCTTATAATCAAATTTCTATTAAAAAAATAGAGTAGCCATTAAAAAAATAAAAAATTATTAATCAGGTTTAAAATATAATTTCTTAAATCTAAACGTTTATGATATAACTAGTCGGTGATTCAAATCTGCATCTTGGCTATTATGTGAATTGTTAAGAAATTACATTTAAATTTTGTCGATTCTCCCTACACAAAATTAAAGTTATTGAAATATGTTTTTATTTTGAACTATGATAAAAAAAATTCAAGTTTCTATGTTTTGAAGATTTTTTGGTAGTTGTTTTTCATTTTTTTTTAACATAATTTCTGTGGTAACTTGAAAGAATATTATTTTAACACGATAGAATTGGAGAGAGGGGGAGAGAGGAGAGAGAAGAGGTAGAGAGAAAGGTTAGAGAAAGAGAAAAGAGAGAAAATAGAGAGAATATTTTAAAAATAAAAATTTTTAATTTTTAAAATATATTATTTTCGTGAATAGATTAAATATCCATCCATCAAAATTTTGTTAATAGATGGATTGGATTGAATTTTATTAGATGGATCATGAATGGATTGAATTTTTTAAATAAATTTTTAATAGATCAAATTGGATTAATGGATTATTTTTATCCAATCCATTATAATTCAACTAAAAATTTATTCGATCCATCCATTTGTCACTCTTACTTTAGATACGAGAACTCCAACTTTTATAAGGCTACGGCTGATACGTTAACACTACAATTGTCACCACAAGGATCTCCATCTGCTCCTCCTTCACCTACACCATCCACCACTGCAAATTCCTCGGAGAGTACTTATAATGGTATTATTACAACATGGTTAGAACTACATTATTGATCCTCAAGCTCAACCCTGCATCGAGCAACATCTATTTGGCACATCATAAGTAAAGTTAAACCTCACACATACACACATATGTTGGGGATGATTTTTTTTTTTTTTTTATTATTATTATTATTATTATTATTATTCTTATGCCAATGTAAGAAAAAAGAAAAGATTTTAACTAAGTTTTTTAGACTTAAAAATTCCAGAAGCTTAGGGTATCTTGAATTCCTTGTCTCTACTTAATTTCATGACTAAATTGAGATATCTTCCAGGCGAGGATTGTATTAATCAGAAGAGATGTCGGGTTTATGCAGGAAAAAACAACAGATCAAGAGCTGTCATCGCCAAATACGTTGTGTCTATTGTTGTCTTTGTTGGGTTGCTGATCTTTATTTGCATCTATTTAAGAGTGAGGAAGCCAACAAAACATTTTGAGAGTAAGTTCAGATATTTATTTAATGTTTGATGTAAGAGTTAATTAATATTTTCTCCTGTGTTTTCTGTCTTCGGTTGTGAGACCTAATAAAAATATGAAGAATCAAATAGTTTTTTAATTTTTTTTTTCCTCGGCATTGACATGGGATATGTCATGGAATGGAAAATTTTTCTTAAACTAGTATTTTAGCCTGTACAATATATAAAATAAATTTTTATTTTATATAACTAAAATTTATAATAAATAAATACTTTTGAATATATAAATTATATTATAGTTAAAATTTGTAATAAATAAATATTTTTGATTATATCAATTATATTTTAGATTTATGATAAATAATTTATATTCTGATACAATGTTATTTTTAATTATTGATAATTTTTAAAAAAATATATTAAAATTCAATTTATAAATAAAAATAAAAGTGATAGACTAAAAGATATGAGAGGTTAAGAAAAATATTTAAAAATACTCTTGTTGAAGAAAATAGCTAAAAACATTCTCGTTGAAGAGTGGTCTCTAAAAATACTCTAGTTTAAGATAATTATTCTAATTTATATATAGAGAGAGAGGATAATTTATTTAACCGTGAGATTAGAACAAAAACCAAAAACGAAATATAATTATTTTCAAGGAACGAATTGCTTACATGTTCTTACTTGATCTCAAATCAAAGATCATTGCTTTGGAAACATTTACCTTTGCAAGCTGCACTATTAATTTCCATTTGACAAACTCACCTTAAAACTTAAAACTACCTCCCCCATCTAGGTGAAGCTAAGGTTGACAATGAAATTAAACAAGCAGAGTCATCACAATTTGACTTTGACACCATCAGAATAGCTACAAACAACTTCTCTGATGCAAACAAGCTTGGACAAGGTGGATTTGGACCTGTTTACGAGGTAAACATTGCATTTTTACAATTAAATTTATTTGTATATCAAAACGCAGTACCGCCAGATTGTTGGCCAATTTTACATGCATAAGTAAACTGCTACCGTGACATCTTCAGGGCACGCTCTTGAATGAACAAGAAGTAGCAGTCAAAAGGTTATCTAGCCACTCTGCCCAAGGAGATCTTGAATTCAAGAATGAAGTGCTATTAATGTCCAGGCTTCAGCACCGAAATTTAGTTAGGCTTCTTGGTTTCTGTTTCGAAAGAGAAGAACGACTCCCTGTCTATGAGTTTCTTCCCAATAAAAGTCTTGACAACTTCTTATTTGGTAAGTTAGCTTATTCTTAAATTGGAAGTCTATTGCATTATTTCTTTTGCATGACTCTGGTTTAAACATTAAATGATTGTACTCATGTTGGCATATAGATCCCATCGGGCGTGCACATTTGAATTGGAAAAAACGCTACAAAATAATTGAAGGCATTGCATGTGGCCTTCTTTATCTTCATGAGGATTCTCAGCAGAGGATTATTCACCGTGATCTCAAATTGAGTAATATTCTTTTAGATGCCGATTTGAATCCTAAGATTTCAGATTTTGGCTTGGCAAAGCTGTTTGATGTGGATTAAACTCAGATTAAGGCAAGTAAAATTGCAGGAACCTAGTAAGTATCAAAATATTATGGGTCTATTTAGTTTCTAATCTGTATCCTTATAAAGTGAACAGGTAATGTTTGTATCTAATTGAGCCTGTCCTTATTGATGTGCAGCGGATACATGGCACCTGAGTATGCAAGGCATGGAAAACTCTCAATGAAATTAGATGTCTTTAGTTTTGGTGTAATGATACTAGAGATTGTAAGTGGCCAAAAGAATAATGGATTTCGTAATGGAGAGAATGTGGAGCATCTATTAAGCTTTATGTCTACCTTCTTTACCTACTTTGTCTTTATAAGGTTTAAAATAGAAAATTAGGCATTAAACTAATCCACTTGAAATAGTAGAAGTGAAAAACTCGAACTAATGTTTTCTAAGATGAACTACTTGCAGGCTTGGAAAAACTGGAGGAAAGGGACAGCGGCTAATATTATAGATCCCACCTTAAATAGTGCTTTGAGAAATGAAATTGTGAGATGCATTCACATTGGGCTACTTTGTGCTCAAGAAAAGGTTGCTGATACAATGGCTTTAGTGATGCTTATGCTTGATAGCCACTCTTTTGCTCTACCAGTTCCATTCCAACGTGCCTATTTTATGAACAATAGTTGTTTATCAGACATCCAGTTTTCCGGGTGCAGTTCTATGGAAGTAGGATCAAATGAACAGAAAAGTGACTCTGCTGATGCATCAGCAAATGATGCTTCAATTAGTATTCTATATCCTCGTTAGATATGAATCATATGATTATAGTCAAAGGTAACAATCATAACTACAATTAAATGTACCCAGAGAAACAGATGCTTGGTGCATGCTATAGCTAAGAAGATAGAAGAATTGTTCAACGCCATTTCGGTGAAAAGATTCAATTTACTAATTACCCTTATCCAAACTCTTATGTGTTTCTGTTGTAATTAGGGAATTTCATAAACAAAAAATGGTTCAAATTACAGAAATTGGGTTGTGACAGCACTCCTAATCCTATTACTCTTTACACTAAAGACAGAATGAAACTTCACTCCTAATCCTTTTAGTTTTTACACTCAAGACAGAAAGAAACTTTCTTAGATCTTCCTGGAAATTGGAATAAGTAGGGCAGTTTTGTTTGGACTTGGGAATTTAATGCTCGCGCTTGAGACAAAGCATCAGACCTACTATTATGGTTCTCTTTTAAGTCCATTGAAGCATATATTTTGAGAAGGAGGAGTCAACTTTGATAAGTCCTTGGTAGCGATAAATACTTAGCTTGAACAGATTATTGAGAATCCAAGTATGAGTTCCAACTGGATTTATGATAATTCCATCCCCTAAGCTGTTGGATTATGTTTGCTGTTGGATTTATGTTTACTGATAGTCATTTACAAATGTTTGTGTTCTTGCTAGGTAAGGTTGGTCCTCTAATGATGTGATGACTGATGATAACACAACAACTAAGGCATTAAGTTGATCTTAAAATGGAAAGAATTGGTGCCAAGTAACCATTTGAAGTCCTTTTAACTACTCTCCTAGAGTTTAGCTGAAACAGTGAACCATCAATGCATGACACTCTGAAGACCCAATCTGCCAAACTCCTAAACGTTATCCTTACACTTTCCTTTTTCATTAGCCCTTGATTTGGGTTGGGGAAAAATCCCCTTCAAGCACAATGATCGAGAATCAAAGGATAAAACACACAATACAATACCACAGAAGATACGAATTTAACATGGTTTTACACCTCTTAATTCTCCAACCACTTGCATTATTATTTGGAAATTGGATTGATCTTCCCAAGAATCCTCCCTCAATTTAAATTTTCAAATAACTACCTCATTAGATTTTTTTTATCATGCTTTTGCTGCACAAACTTTGTTATGCTCCTCGTCATACCTTTGATCTCAATATTCTTCCATGAGTATTGGATGGTAACACTTCATTACTTGCACCGCCGTTAGCTACTAGGACACGCCGCTGCTTGACTTCCATATTGTGAAAAAGACTTTCGTCACAAGAATTTACACTACCATAAACTACCGAGACACGCTGCTTGACTTTCATCGCCAAGAAGACTTTGACATAAGAATTCTCACATGAATCCACCATCAGCTTCATTAAGCTTTAACACCCATTTAACTGGTCACCAGATCACACTATTAGCTTTGATACTACTGTTGGGGAAAAATCCCCTTCTCACACAATGAGAATCAAAGGATAAAACACACAACACAACACAACACCACAGATAGAAATAATAGAAGACACGAATTTAACTTAGTTTGGCACCTCTTAACTCTCCAACCACTTGCATTATTATTTGAAAATTGAATTAATTTTCCCAAAAATTTGAATATGCAAAAGAGACTTTTTGTTTTTGGGCTTAAGTGACCCAATATTTTACAACTTTTAATGATATACTAAGATTAATGATATTCAATTTTATTGTCTTAAATTTTTAAGAATAAACTAGTCACTAAACAATACATGCATAGCAATAGTAAGTAGGGGTGTAAGTGGTCCGGATTGAGTTGGGTTTAGCCTCATTTAAGACCCAACCCAATTAAATATAATTGGGTTGGGTTGGGTTTGCGTTTTTTTTTCTGAAGCGACCCAACTCAACCCTCAGGTTGAGTAATCAGATTGAATAAATAAAATATTAATATAATTTTGGATATTTGAAAAAATTCAAAAAATTAGAGAAAATAAGAAAAATAAAATACCTAATTAGTTCAACTCATCCGGTACATGTTTAATTTAAAATACAACTCTAACCACACAAATCCAACACTCACAAGTGATAAGAAAATATTTGAATATTATAATATTTTAATTTTTTTATTAATAAAATAATAGGTCGGGTTGGGTTTATCGGGTTGAAAATGCATCAACCTGTGACCCAATCCAATCTTAATTAAGTCTATTAAAATGAACCCAATTCAACTCGATGACCCAACCCAACCAACTAAAATATAGTTAGGTTGGGTTGGGTTAGTCAGGTTTATAGGTCGATTTCAACCTATTTACACCCCTAATAGCAAGATTTTAGTCAAGACTGAAAAGATTTGACAGCTTAACGAAATGTTCTTTATACGTTGCATAATATTAACATGTTTTTTTTTTGCTGTGGTTGCATAATATTAACATGAAGCTCAGGGTCCACGTTAGTAGAAAAAGATGTTAGACAGTTGCCAGGTGGAATATTTGTCAAATTAATAACTCAAGTGGCCTAGCAATCTTAAAAGATGAACGATGGTTTCATTTTTGCTTTGGCTATTGGGACAAAATTGTGGTATCAACATTAACTAGACGCATACAACTTTATTTGAATATGAAAATAATTTAATCTTATTTCCTCTTTAATTATAAAAACTTATATATAAGTACTTACATGGTAAACACTTATTCAATAAACGTTTAATTTAAGTTGTTTACCCAAATGCACCCTAAATGGTTTTGGGTTTGATATCAAATTATGCCTATGAAAAAATGCTCTTAAAAAGAATCCCTACTTTACTGTTTAATCATATCTCAAAATATTAGGAGTTGTTTGATTTGAGAAAATGTTTTCTATTTTTATTTCCTTTTTACTTTTAATTTCAAAAATGTTACATGTTTTACTTTGTTTCTTGTTTTTAAAAGTTTGTATAGAAAATAGTAAAAATATAAAATAAAATAAAAATTATTTACTATTTTTTGTAAAAACTTTTGAAAATAAAAATAAAATAAAACACAGTATCATTTTTGTAATTAAAAACAAAAGCAAAAAACAAAAATAAAAGACATTTTTTTAAATCAAACGATCTCTTAATTCTCACCTATTAAATAAGAGAGCACTATGAGGAAAAAAAAATGAAAGAAAGGAATGAAAAATATGAGCACAGTAAAAATTAACAATTAAGTTATAAGTATCATACAAAAACAATATCCATAGTTCGTCATAAGAATAAAAATTAATCAAAACATAAGAGCGCCATCTCCATAAAATTTAATAATGTTTATAAATATATTTTTATAGATTATATTAACTATGATAATATTATATTCTTAATTTACTTTTATAAGAATGAATTTACAATGCAAGCTACAGTAACTTTATTTTGCTTTATTTAATAGGATCGAATTCCTTATCATTCCCTCTTGCTTTATTATTATGACCTGCCCGACTTATGCCCGGGAGAAGGTTTTTTTTTTTTTTTTTAATATGCACTTCAAAAATTATTAATCTCTGTTATTGGTTAGAAAAATTAATTTTAATTAACTCATTTAAAGAACTTAATTATATGTAACAATTTTGTTGGTTTATGTCTTGAAATAACAAACCTACTAGGGTTGACTTAGTGGTAAAGGATGAGAATAGTATACATAAAATCATAGATTTTAATCTTAATGTGATTATTGTACATAAAAAAAATGTCTTGAAATAACATTTGTTAGAATATGAGTCCCTTAAATATATCTTAGTGTTTTAAGAAATTAATTTATGACTTTCGACCAAAAAATATCATACATTTAGCAACACAATGTCTTGAGAATGTTAATCGTGGAAAAACTCTTCACTTTTAAAAATGAAGTTTAGATGTCCAAATTCTGACATCATCTTTATGCTTTATTTGTTTAGAAAAAAAGAAAAATCCTGTGACTGTGAATAAATGTATATGTACTATTTTATATTTCATTTCATTATTTTAAGAGGGTGTGAAATGACATACGGATAAATTGACTTTTTAGCGGGTAGGTATAATAGTGTTTGAATTTCATGGCCAAAGCTTCCAGCTGTCTAGCATGAAACTTCTGGTGGTAAGAACATCTCTAATCCAGCATTTTCATTTTTTTTACTTTTATTTTTTAACATGTTAAGTGGGTTTAATATTTATATATTACTTATTTTTAATTTTTATAACTTAAGTAACTTTTCTTTTTAACTCAAAATTTTTAAAAATTTTATTAAATGAATCTCACAAATAACTTCACATTTTTATATTTCATTAACATTATTATTACCAACTTTTATTATTAAGTACATTGTTAGACTCAAAAAAATTTAGCATGAGTAGTGCTTATACAAGTGTTTCACATGTTATTATTAAGCTACCACTCTAATGAACAATTCTTATTTAACAAGGATGCTCATTTAGTGCGCTCCAAACAATCATCTCTGTAAAGAGTCCAAGACCAGTGTTTGGTCTGCACTGTGCTCAGACAAATTAGATCCTCTCTAACCAACTTTGTATGTGTTTAAATCTAGTCAAATCTCAACCGTTGATTAATTATTGTACAATAATTAAGAAGGAGAGAATATGATGAATGGTTGGCAGCAGAGAACATCCTGTTGCATGATCCGTGGTCAAGTGAACGACTAAATGTAGATTGCGGGTCAAACAGTTTATCGCTCGCACAGAAAACAAATTGTCAGATCGCAAGAAGCATGGAAGGCGACTTCCTCAACAAATATTGTTGAAAACAAATTAACAATACAACATCACGACACATAGTTAATCTACGAGCGGAAACCTCACTCATACTTTGTTGAAAACACATACAACATTACAACATCGTATACCATGGTCCCTGGAAGAGTTCTTTCTTTTCTTTGTCTACTTGTTACTCTTATATCTCAAGCTACTGCCAAGCCAGAATACCAATACGCTGTCTGCATCACAGAAATTGGAGATTATGCCCCTAATAGCACCTACCAGACCAACCTCAATACCGTTCTTTCAAGGCTCACTTCCAACACGCAAATTAACCACGGCTTCTACAATTCCTCCTACGGCCAAGACTCTGATAGAGTCTACGCAACTGGGCTCTGCAGAGGAGATGTTACCGCACATACTTGTCGTAGTTGCCTCAACAATTCTAGTTTCCTTCTCCTAAAGCGGTGTCCACATAAGAAGGCAGCAGCAGGAGGATATGATGGATGCATGTTACACTATACAGATCACTCAATATTTGGTTACCAGGATTCTGATTTCCGGGTCTACTTGTGGAATGAAACTAATGTAACAGATTGGGATCAGTACAATTATTTGCTCAAGATGTTGCTGTCACGACTAAGAGTGAAGGCTGCAACAACTGACTCTCATCTAAATCGTAAATTTGCTTCTGGAAATGCAACGGCTCCGAGTTCTCAAACTATATACGCTGTTGTTCAGTGCTCGCCTGATTTGACAGTGGCAGAATGCAACGACTGCTTAGATGGCGCCTTCTCAGAAATACCAAAATGTTGTAATAACAGGTCAGGCGGTGTGGTTATTAAATTCAGCTGTAACTTTAGATACGAGAACTCCAGCTTCTATGAGACTACGGCTGATACACTAACACTACAATTGTCACCGCAAGGATCTCCGTCTCATCCTCCTTCACCTACACCAATACCATCCACCACCGCAAATTCCTCAGAGAATACTTATCATGGTATTCCTTACAACATGGTTAGAAGTACAAGCAACATCTATTTGGCACATCATAAGTAAAAGTAAACCTCACACATACACACGTATGTTGGGGATGATTTTTTTATTATTATTATTATTCCAATATAAGAGAAAAAAAGATTTTACCTAAGTACTAAAGGTATTTTGGACTTAAAAATTCATGCACCTATGTGGTATCTTGAATTCCTTGTCTCTCTACTTAGTTTCATGATGTTTAATTGTTAGATATCTTTCCAGACGAGGACTGTTTTAATCAGAAGACATATTGGGTTTATATATGCAGGAAAAAGCAACAGATCAAAAGTTGTCATCGCCAAAGTTGTGCCTGTTGTTGTCTTTGCTGGGCTGCTGATTTTTATTTGCATCTATTTAAGGGTGAGGAAGCCAACAAAACATTTGGAGAGTAAGTTCAGATGTTTAATGTTTGACGTAAGAGTCAATATTTTCTCCTGTCATTTTTTCCATTGGTTGTGTGATATCTACAGCAAGATAAATAAAATATTTTTTGTTTTTATCGTCATTGGCACGGGATATGACATAGAATGGAAAATTTTTCTTAAATAATTTTACTAGCCGTGAGTTAAGAACAACAACAAAAAAAAGGTGGAGGAGGGGGGGGAATATAATTAATTTTACATGTTCTACTTGATCTCATATTGAAGAATCGTTTTGGAAACATTTAATTTTGCAAGCTTCACTATCAATTTCCATTTGACAAACTCGCCTGTTAAAACTTAAAACTACCTCCCACATCTAGGTGAAGCTAAAGTTGTTGATGAAATTAGACAAACAGAGTCATCACAGTTTGACTTTGACACCATCAGAGTTGCTACAAACAACTTCTCTGATGCAAACAAGCTTGGACAAGGTGGATTTGGACCTGTTTACAAGGTAAACATTGCATTATTACAATTAAATTTAACTGTATATCAAAATGCAGTACGGCCAGATTGTTGGCCAATTTTACATGCATAAAACACTGTTACCATGACATCTTCAGGGCACGCTCTTCAATGAACAAGAAGTAGCAGTCAAAAGGTTATCTAGCAACTCTAGCCAAGGAGAAACTGAATTCAAGAATGAAGTGCTATTAATGTCCAGGCTTCAGCACCGAAATTTAGTTAGGCTCCTTGGTTTCTGTTTTGAAAGAGAAGAACGACTCCTTGTCTATGAGTTTCTTCCCAATAAAAGTCTTGACAAATTCATATTTGGTAAGTTAGCTTATTCTCAAACTGGAAGTCTATCACATTATTTCATTTGAATGACTAAATGAAGAAAGGTTTGAGTCTAATTTAAAACATTAAATGATTGTACTCATGTTGGCATATAGATCCCATCGGGCGTGCGCATTTGAATTGGAAAAAACGCTACAAAATAATTGAAGGCATTGCACGTGGCCTTCTTTATCTTCATGAGGATTCTCAGCAGAGGATTATTCACCGTGATCTCAAATTGAGTAATATTCTTTTAGATGCCAATATGAATCCTAAGATTTCAGATTTTGGCTTGGCTAGGCTGTTTGATGTGGATCAAACTCAGATTAAAGCAAGTAAAATTGCAGGAACCTAGTAAGTATCAAGATATTATAGGTCTATTTAGTCTCTAATCTGTATCCTTATTCCTTAACTAAAACAGCCGGGGAGCATGGGATATTAATTATTATCAAGAGAACAAGTAATTCTTGCATCTGATTGAGCCTGTTCTTATTGACATGCAGCGGATATATGGCACCCGAGTATGCAAGGCATGGCAAATTGTCAGTGAAGTCAGATATCTTTAGTTTTGGTGTAATAATATTAGAGATTGTAAGTGGCCAAAAGAATGGTGGATTTCGTAATGGAGAAAATGTGGAGCATCTATCAAGCTTTGTATGTCTACCTTCATTTTCGAAGTTCTCTTTAAAAGGTTTAGAATAGAAAGTTCGGCATTTACATGTCCACTTGAAATGGTAGAAGTGAGAAAACTAATATGTTCTACGATGAACCATTTCTTGCAGGCTTGGAAAAACTGGAAGAAACGGGTAGCTTCTAACATAATAGATCCCACCTTAAATGGCGCTTTAAGAGATGAAATAGTTAGATGCATTCACATTGGGCTACTTTGTGTTCAAGAAAGGGTTGTTGATAGACCAACATTGGCTTCAGTTGTGCTTATGCTTGATAGCTGCTCTTTCTCTCTCCCTGTTCCATTGAAACCTGCCTATTTTATGGATGATGGATGTATATCAGTGAACCAGTTTTCGGAGTGCATTTCTGTGGAAACAGGACCAAATGAACAGAAAAGTAGTTCTGTTGATGTTTCTGCAAATGAGGCTTCGATTAGTAGTCTATATCCTCGTTAGATATGAATCATATATATGATTATGGTCATGGGTAACATTCGTAGTCTATAACTAACTATACCAAACGAAATAGATGCTTGCTATTGCTAAGAAGATGGAATAATTGTTCTACACCATTTGCATGAAACGATTCAATTTATTTATTATCCTTATCCAATTACTCGTGTTCGTTTATGTTGTAATGCTTTAGCACTGAAATTTATTTGTTTCTCTTTGAAAGTTATAGCACTAATATCCTTGTGTGTGTGTGTGTGTGTATATATATATATATATATATATATATTATTTATAATTTTTATGTACATTTTTTATGTCTCTTATTTATCATTATGTCATTTCAAGTATTATTATTTTTCTTTTTTTTTCTGCTAAATAAATAATTGAAAATAATAATTAATGATATCTCAAAATCTTAAAGTGGCAGATAAATAAATAAAAATATTCTTCAAAAATGACAAATAAAAAGAAGGTAATATTTGATTTTTGTTTGGAAAGAAGATAAATGCTAATAGTCTATATATTTCCCATAGTTTAACAAGCATATATTATTAGTGTAAAAGTTTTTATTCGATTAATCAATCAAAAATCAACCTTAATCGATGATTTTTAAGGTAATTATTATAAAAATTAATAAATATATTATGCATAATAGTTTGTAATTAAATGATAGTGTAAAAGACTTTTACACTATCAATGCATGTATTATCCTCTCTCTCTCTCTTTATATATATATATATATATATATATATATATAGGTCAAGATCTGTTGACACTAGGTGTCAAAGTTAGTCAAATTACACCTTCAATAACTTTTTATAGAGTACAAATTTAACCAATCCAACCGTTGAATTGTGTGATATTATTTTCATGATCATGTATATCAAATTCACATCATTTGGACTTTTCTAGATATGTTATCTAACATTGAATATTTACGTATATTTTAATATCATATTATACGTTAAAATAAAGTGATGTGATGAACTATTGAATAATTTTAGCATTGGATGAAATTTTGTATACTTAATCTAATTAATAAGAACATCAAATTCAACAGTTGGATTGGTTAAATTTGCATTTTACAAAAAGTTATTGAAGGTGTAATTTGACTAACTTTGACACCTAGTGTCAAAGGATCCTGACCCTATATATATATATATATATATATATATATATATATATATTGATGCTCTTATTAATTAGATTAAGTATACAAAATTTCATACAATTCTAAAATTATTTAGTGGTTCATTGCATCACTTTATTTTAACATAGAATATGATATTAAAATATATGTAAATACTCAATGTTAGATAACATATCTAGAAAAGTCTAAATGATGTGAAATTTCATATACATGATCATGAAGATAATATCACACAATTCAATGGTTGGATTAGTTAAATTTGCATTCTATAAAAAGTTATTGAAGGTGTAATTTGACTAACTTTGACACCTGGTGTCAATAGATCCTAACCCATATATATATATATATATATATATATTAAATGAGAACAACTATTTTAAATGAGAGCATTTTTAGTTGCTATTCTTTAACGAGAGAGCGTTTTTAGCTTTCATTCTTCAATGAAAGTGTTTTCATGGATTTTTTTAACCTTTTATCTTTTTCAATATATCATTTTCAATATTTTTAGTTTTAAATTGAATTTCAATATATTTTTAAAAATATCAATAATTAAAAATTAATATTGTATTACAATAATTGTTTATTATAAATTTAAAATATAATCTATATGTTCAAATATTTATTTATTACAAATTTTAATTATAATATATTTTATTATTCAAAAGTGTTTATTATTATAAATTTAAGTTATATAAAATAAATATTTATTCTGTACAATGCACAAGTTAAAATACTATATATATATATATATATATATTGAAATAGCTACCTTGAATGAGAGCATTTTTAAAAGTTATTCTTTAGCAAGATGTTTTTAGCTACTTTTCTTTGACAAGAGCATTTTTAGGGGGTTTTTTCCCAACTTCTTATCTTTTTAATCTATCCTTTTTATTTAGCTCTAAATTAAATTTTAATATTTTTTAAAATAAGTTATCAATAATTAAAAATAACGTTGTATAACAATATAAATGTTTATCATAAATTTAAAATATAATTTATATGTTCAAAAATATTTATTTATTACAAATTTTAATATAATATAATTTATATATTAAAAATATTTATTTATCATAAATTGTAATTATATAAAATAAATATTTATCCTATGCATTGCACATGCTAAAATATAAGTTTATTCTATTTTTAATAAGATCTTTGATTTTATAATATTTGATACGTAAAGACTTTTAGTTGATTGGAATGTAATTATTTCATTTGTATTGCAAAACTATGTGTGTATATATTTTAACTAATGTACAATATATTAACTTCTTGACAAGTTTACCCATACGTCCATGTTATAATAAGTAAGATTTCATCACAAGGATTAGATGATTTCAAGGCTAAACTTCAATGTTGATATTAGTATAGTTTACCTTCTTTTGATTGTCCTCCATGTCCAAAAAAAGTCACATTTAATATTAGTATGTGGTCCTCCACACAAGTCACATATTGTGCATGTGGTATCCACTGCATTCACTTTCATTATACCCAACTAAAGTTGTCAACTGGACCAGTCCAACACGGCTTGACAAGTCGGGCTGAATTCTTAATGGGCCACTTTTTTTTGGCCTGACGACCTATCGAGCTGGGCCAAAATGGCCCATAACTCTTTTTTTTTCTTAGCTTTTTTATATATTTTACAAAGAAAAAACAAAAAAATAATATAGCACGAGCCAAATAAGTCTAGTATCCTTCGGTCCAAATTTTTTCTGGGCCCATCCCAGCCCGGCAAGCCCATCAAGGGTCAAGCCATTTTGGCCCGATTTTTTATTAACCAAAAAATTTTATGGCCTAATCTGGCCTGACCTGTCAAGTTGGTCCATTGGGTTAAGCTAATTTTGCCAGCTCTATACCCAATAGTTGGCTCAAGGTCAAGGTTACTATTTGTTGTCTCATGAGACAAATCGGGAGTGTTTCAATTTATGTTTCGTTTAGGTTAACCAACTCAAAACTTAACAATATCACATAATTAAAATTAATATCTTATAAATAACTAAAAATATCATTTTAAAATAATTAACAACTATATATATTTAATAACAATCATACTATTTTAGCAAATTTAAAATAAATGTTTATTTTTTTTACAATAAATACATTTAAAATTATTAATTATAAACACTCAAATTTAAATACTTATATATTCATATTATTATGCTTACATTCATTTTAAATTTACACATTTCATTATAGGTATTGCAACACTATCATTACGTGGAAAAAAGAACAAATCATAATAAATTTCAATAGACTTAATATTTTTCAACACAACATATGCTCATTTAAAAATATAATTAACCATCTTTTTTAATGTAGTATAATTATGTTTAACTTACTATTAAACATTTTAAAAATTGACAATTTTATTTATGTACATATATTTTAAAATTATAATAATAAATATAAATATAAAAATATAGAATTTAAACAAACTCGTGCGTTGCAACAAGTTTTAAAATCTAGTTTTTATTAATCACGACTATGCTAAATGTGCATTTTAATATGTAAGATAGTATTAGTGGAGTGTTGGTTTATGAAAACTAATCCAATTATATATAGTTCTTGTTAGATGATAAAACTTGTTTATAATTTATAAGTTTTTATAGTTAAGTTTTTATAAAATGATTAAGTTTTAGTTATATTTTGAGTGAATTGAGTTAAGAAAATTAAGTTCTCTTTATTTTGTGAACATTATGGTTTTTACTTATTTTTATGTTATTTGTGTAGATTAAAAGCCCAACAACAACTTTGTGGACAACCCAAGATGAGACACCAATGAGTTGAAGGTCCAGCCCAAGTTTGCCCAGAAAATTGCAGTTACGTGTGAGGGCTAGCTCCCATTTCAAAGGGCTAAGCGCGCAATGGCCAGAAAAAGATTTACTAGTCAAAAGGCTAAGCGTCCACCTTAGGGGGCTTAGCGCCCCAACCACCAGAGACACTTTGAATTAGTGATTAAAGGGCGCTCAATACCTTGAGCAAAGCGCTAAGCGCGCATTAATGACAAGTCTTCCTTATTTAAAGTGAATTTTCATAAGAATTATAAGACTGATCATTTTCTGGAGGATTCTTGCTACGAAGTGAAGGGAGCTAAAGGGCTGGAGACATTTTTCCTAAGGCTTTGGAGATCAAGATTTTCAAGGAAATTCATTTGGGATTGTACGATGATTATGAGTGGCTAGTTTCTTAGTTGTTGGGGTGTAGGTTAGCTAGATTGATATCTCAATGTAATGTTATACTCCATTTCTATTTGAGTTCCAATGTTATGTGTTAGTATTGATTTCTATACTTAATGCTTTCTTTAGCCTAATCAAACTTTGAATGATTTAAGAGTTTGATTGGTGATTAGAAAATACTAGTTGATTATGAATTGAAATCAGGTACCTAATGAGACATATTTTAGGAATGAGATTTGCTTCATTAAAGGAAAATAGAGCTTTTGTTCTTAATGCAATTTTTTTCAATTGAACTGCCTAAGGGATTAGGGGTGAGTTGATGTGGAATTAGGCTTGTGGTTTGAGGGATGTGAATCATAAGTAATTGTGTAGACTCTTCTTAACATTGAAACTTGAAATTTGAATAGATAATCTTTTTAGAGCATGAGATGGATATCTAGGCTAACTAAAACCCCAACAGTTTTCATCTTTGCGAGAATCCTCTTTCATTTTGCTGTTTTCTAAAATTCTGAAAAAGAAAAAAATTGTTAGTTTTATAATTTTAATATTAAAGCTAAATTTGCATGTTTAGAGGTAAATTAAAAATTCCATTTAAGTGTTTAAACAATGGTAAAACTAGGAATTGCTAGGAACTAAGTCAAGTCTCTATGGGAACGATACTCTTATTCACCTTGCTATAAGTGTGATTTGGTGCACTTGCCAAGGGGTTAAACAGTGCTCCATTGCAAAACGGTGGTGAATAGGCTTTTGTTCCATTATAGCATTGGGTTTGGATGTAATTTGATTTTTTGTAATGTTGTGATCATGTTTTGGTAACTGTATAAATTAGACACGGGTTCGACCTTGCACTTCTTGTGCAGTGGTCTTATCTTATATTTTTTTCGGTTATAAGCATACAAAAAATAGAAAAAGAAAAGACAAGTAATTAGAGACCATAGCTGGTGCCTGAAGCATCTTTCATTAGAAATTGGTGGTCTTGTCTTATATAATAATATTGTTTTGGCACCTTCAAAATAAAATTAAAAAATATAATTATCTAAAAAATAAATGAATATAAAATCCTAATATCTTAAACTAAAAGAAACCCTAATATAATAAGAAATGTCATTCTAACTATAGGTTTACCTTCAACATTACTAGAATTAGTAAATCGATCTCTGACAACATGCCAAAAAATTGATAAACCTTGATAAGTATACCAGGTCAATGCAAATAATAATTAAAAAGGTATAAAGAATGAATATCGTTCGAAGGGATCAAAGGGTGATTCATAACTCATAAGAACAATTCTAATAGCAACCACAAGAAGGATTTGGTGTTGAATTGATTGAGAGAAATAGTATTTAATATCTACTAGATTCACTAATTTATTTATATCATAATTTCTTAAGTAAATAAATGTTTTTCCTAATTAAAAGACTTGATTCCTTAGGTGAAATTAAAAAGGAACAAGCCTAAAGATTAAGAATCCTTGAAGGGTAGTAGATGTTCAATATAATGGCTATTACTAGTCTAAAGAATCACAAGATCAAATTTTCAGAGCACATTCATACATTAATTTCTATTTAAAATACAAATAAAAAATCATTTAAAGAGTGATCAATTCCAAGAATGCATTAAGAACAAGAAATATGAATGGGAAATATAAAGAAACCAAATTTTATTGACCACTCAAATCAAAAGGTTCATGAGATCAATGAAAATTTATTTAACCCCAACAAAAGTGGTTTAGCTAGATATAAAGAAAATAAAAACAAAGACAAAAAGAGAAAGAGGGGGGGGAGGAACCTCCACAGATCTTTGAAGCAATGTGAGCTTCTACCCTTATTGTCTTTCTCGTATCCGTAAAGCACTTAAAGAGAAAGAAAAAACAAGATGATGACTACAAAAATGAGGCAAAAATTCCCTAATCCACTTTCTTGTCAGATGTCTAATTATGAAGAGAAAAGGCCCAATGCTTTCAAATTAAATGATCAACTCTTGTACATTTTGAACTACTTTTTTAGTTCTTTTTTCTTGATCCATTAGAGTTTTAATTTCTCTTCTTTATTACCTAAAATAAAGACATCAAAATATAAGAATTGAAAATAAATAAAATTCCTAATTAATTTTAAAAAATAAAATAGATAATTTCTTTCACTCTAATATTTTAAAATTCATTTTATTGAAGGCTAATCGAGTTAAAAGTTAAAATAAATGGTTTAAATCCTTTAAAATAACATGAAAATCAGATAATCCAAAAGTTTATCAATCGTCATCCATAGTTTTAGAAGAACTATACTTGACTGTTACCCTTGAAAATATTTTCTTTTTTAATCAAAATAATTTATAAAGTCACTTTTTAAAAAGGACAAAATTTAAATATAATTCTAAGGTAATTTTGATATTATTTGTCAATCAAAATTAAAGCTTAATATCATCAATTCACGTTGACTTTTAATGCCAACCTTTATTATGCAAGTTATTGAAGTGAAACTCTAATTTTAATTAGAGAACAACTAAAAGCATATAAAAAATTGCATCTAAATTTTGTCCTTTAAAAAATTATGAATTGTTGGATTAAAAACTAGATCTTATCACAACAACAGAAACATAAAATTAGCGGTGAAACACTAGCGATGGCCTCAAGACCATCATAATTGGTGATAACTAAGTCGTCACTATTGAATAATATTTGAAAAAATATTTTTAGTTATAAGCGATGACTAGGTCATTGCTACTTTTTAAGCGCCAAAACGCAATCATTTCCCATGAATTCGTTTCATCTCTGGCTTCTACTCGCATTTTTTAAAATTTAAAGGAACAGCTAAGTCGTAGTGCAAGTAATGGCCTAGCCAGAGCTTGTATCCCGTTTTTTACCATCAGCGACTCACCCCTCATTTTGCGAGCCTCACTCTCCCATCCCCCATCCCTTTTTCTCTTTCTTTTCTCTTTTGTTTCTTCCCCAACTTGTTAATGATTGTAGGTGGCTGTGGCAACAATAGCAGAGAAGTGCAGCACACAACTACTTGTGGTGTTGGTGGTGTTTTCTTTCTCCCCCTTCTCCCTCTTCCTTTTTCTCTTTTTCTTTTCTTTCTCCTATTGATGGTTCTTGATAGTTTCTCTGTGTTGTAGGTGACAGTTTCTCTGTGTTGTAGGTGGTGATGGCTTGTAGGTGTGGTGGTTTGAGGGAAAAAGGAGAACACCGGTGATAATGGAAGCTTTCTTTTTGTTCAATTTTTGCATATTTGTGCTAGCTCAAGCGATGACCTATTAAAAGTTAGCCTCTTTTGGCAAACTCAAACAAGTATGTGATGACTTGATTAGCAACGACTACATGCAGCCATTGCTTAGCCAACAATGAAAGTGACATTTACAACACTTTTAGCCATTAATGACGACTTTGGGATGTCGCTTATTAATGATTTTATGTAAACTATAGGAGATCACACCCTAAAATTTGTTATATTTATATAGTGACTATTAGTGCATATTTTTAACATTTTTAAAAAATTGATTCATACATAAATTTTTTTAACGTTTTTAAAAAGTAATTCGAAACTAAACACATAAACCAGCTGGTGGGTGTTTTTTTTACCTTAATAAATAGTTTTAAGTTCAAGTATTAAGAGTTAGTTGAATTGAAATTAACATAGTAGATCATAGGGTGAGTTAAATTTAAAAAAGTGATTCAAGAATCAAAGTTTCCCAAATTTGATAAAAAAATTAGAAATATTTTTGTCATAAAAGATTCTTAAGAACGTTATTTATCAATATGTGAGAATAAACTTTTCCTTCCACCCTCTTAGGTAAAAGTACTTATTTTGTGCGTAAATTAATTGTAGAATTACTAAGTTTTTACAAAAATAAAAATTTGTTAAAAAGCATATTAAATATTCTTGAAAAGGTTGAATAATTATCAAGCATACTTTATAAAATCTTTTAAGAATCCTATAGTGAAAATCTCATGCTAAGAAAAATATTTTAGTTATAGGAATGAAAGATTTTACACAACCACCGAGCTAGGTATGCAGCTGCGTTAAATACTCGAGAGAGCTTTGCCGTCCAGTGGTTCTACCCAGCTCGAACAGAATTTCCGGTGGAAGATACATGTTGTCTCTACTAAAATAAAAGATTTCACACACCATATGCTACCTAAAAATCATATGGATAATTTTGATAATAGTTTTTAATTAGCGTTTAATAGTTTTGAGAATATTCTTAAAATTTGAACGATGGAAAAAAGAGTAACGATTGGAGTGAAAATTAATTATTTAGCTACAAGTTAACATTCATTTTCACGTTATGAGAAAGATAATATTCACCATTCATTATAAGAATAAAAAATAATCAAAATACGACAATTTAATAAAACTAATCATGTCTATTTATTTTTAATGTTTATACTAAATATGATAATATTGTATTTTAAATTAGCTTTTCTCTTGTAAGTTTTTCAAGTATATTCACTTTACAATTGAATCTAAACTAACACTGTTATGTTTCGTTCGATAGGATTGAAGTTCTTATTATTCCTTCTTTTTTATTATTTTCACCGTCCTAACTTAATTATAACATGTCGGGAAAAGTTAATTATGGAGAAACTCCTTATTTTTAAAAATGATATTTAATTACAAGTTAAATTCTGACAACATCTTTACAGTATATTTGTTCAGATAAAGAAATTAAAAAAGCGTATGAAGTATATATTTTATTATGAGATAATCACATTAATCTCATTTACAATATTTTTAATTAGAAAATTTAACTCAATTCATTACTTTATTGTTTTTAAAGCTATTGTGTTTATATTATAAAAAGTGTATAATTTTAATACATTCAATGTAAAAAAAATTACATTGTCAATTAGTTACAAATAATTTAAGATATAATTTTTAAAATAATTATTACAAAAATAAATAATTTTTAATTATATATAATCTATATAA